>CABFVZ010001463.1:34343-51168 GCA_902151445.1 Timema monikensis
ATGATACAAATAATGTCTGTATGAGAGAGATAGGAGGGGGGGTGGGAACCTTTATGTGAAAAGAGAAGAAAAAATCATGTTAGAATTATAAAATATCGTTTTATATCGGGAAAACTTAACTAGAAATAAATAAACGTTTCCGAGCAAAAAAAAAATAGAATAACGGAAAAGAATTAGAGAAAATAATCCTTTCCAATACAATCTTGAGTTTAAGTTGGCAGCGAGCTTAGAAGAAACCAATTCCAACTTGACTTGGATCGATCGCTGTCAATCCTCGCAACGTTCGGAACACCAAGTAGTGCGTTCGGGCGTAATATTAGTCCGCGGTTTTCGTCGTATAAGAATGCTTACGAATCCTCAAGTCATGAGAAGCGAACATTACTCTATGTATTAGTATGTTTTTTTTATTATTATAGTTCTTACAATATATTGTTGCTTCCTCGCTCGTGGCCTTGCGATTTTTCGATACGAACAAAAATAGTTTTTTTTTTCTTCTTTTTTTTTCCAATCCGTTTTTGTAAGAAAAATATCAGTGTTGGTGTTCAAAATGGACCGTGAGGAACTGATATAAATGGTTTCAGAAAGGCGATAACTATAGAGTCGAATTCAGATTGTTTTATTCGAGTGTATTCAAATAATTGATAGTCTTCACTCTTGAGTTGTTCAAACGATCTGGCGAATTCCTCGTTCACATTCCTTGATAAAAAAAAAACAGCTGTTCATCCGTACAGGTTTATTGTACTTTGCAAAAAGTAAAATTCATACAACACCTCCATCGCACTTAATAGATATAACAAACGTACTGAAGATTTTCTAAGTATCTGTACAACGTATTTCCACCCAATGTAACACCTCGGTCTTACGAAAACGTACTGAAGATTCTCTAAGTATCTGTACAACGTATTTGCACCCAATATAACACCTCGGTCTTACGAAAACGTACTGAAGATTCTCTAAGTATCTGTACAACGTATTTGCACCCAATGTAACACCTCGGTCTTACTAAAACGTTCTTACGTTCGTACGAAATATTATCCAATGTAAATGCCGCCTTAAGGCTATGGTAAGAATAGCATCGTTTTAGGCCGAAAGGTTTGGTTTCTTAAACACACTAACCACAAATTACTATAATATTATGGTCGATATGTTTGCATTATAATGTTATTAATGTAAAGTGTGAATTTTTGATTAAATAGGTGGATCCCTATTTGAAAACTTCTTTAGTGATTCTCGTTCATTCCGAATGTCCTATCGTGTCATAATAGTTAAAATATTCTTACCCACCAAATTAATAGTTTATTTTTGTTAAGTTCATTTAAAATAAAAAATACTTGTAATTTCCATTTCTGTCGCAACCTCACGCCATAGAATCCTAGAATGATCTCTATTATGATATAGATTGCTTATTAAATACCACAAACTCTTTCTTTCAAATACCAAAGTTATTGACTTTTTACAGTACATTTTACCATGCCTTTCTCAAGAGAGTACAGACGATCTCTTGAAAATCGGATAGTTTGGCCGAAAAAAACAAACAAATCTATTTGAATCTGTCCGATGTCGGACGTATCCGGCCGAACTTAACGGTTGTACTATTACCAAGTTAATGGAGGACCATGAGATTGAAAATATCGGAGGAGTCGTCCGAGTACGCCCGAACAATATTTTGGCCAAATACGATGCTACTGTGACCATAGTCTAAGGCGATTGGTCCTTTTCATTTGACGTGGAAATGCAGAGACATGGGAACAAACGGTTATCTTCAAGAATTTTTATTGTTTCGCAATTTTCTTTTCGGAAACGGTTTGTTCAAGAATAGAAGCATGTTGATTAAGTTATACTTTTTATATATACACCTCCTCTATAATTTTAACAGTGATAAAAAAATATCGATAAAATTGACATCCGGTTTCATAACAAAAAATAAGAAAATATAACAATTAACAAACATCGATATATTATCTTAGAAGAAGTGTTGAAAATATTAACATAAAAATTTCTCTCGTTCTCGAGAAAATTTATATTTCCAAGCGTATGATTTTTCCGCAAGACCTGTCCGGTAGCTAGCATCATCTAAGCTTTCCGTGATCCATCTGATCTTGTTGGCGCGGAAGGATACTTTGGTCGGTTGTGAAGCCACGCCACTCCTAACACCCCTTCTAAGATAATGTATCAATGTTTATTAGGAGTTACATTTTTTTTTAATGCAGCAGGCAGTTTTCTATTGAAAAATTTCAAAATTATTGATATTTGATCACTGTTAACAATATAGTGGAGGTGTGTATATTTTGACGACCAACTGTGATATCAGTGTTGTTAAAGTTTACTACTTGATTTTCGGGTACGAGGAGAGGAAGGTTTACGGTACACAGTATGTACTTAGTAAGCTTTAGCACTGAACAAT
The DNA here is from genome assembly GCA_902151445.1 of Timema monikensis. NCBI lineage: Eukaryota > Metazoa > Arthropoda > Insecta > Phasmatodea > Timematidae > Timema > Timema monikensis. Next base: position 36,748 of record CABFVZ010001463.1, read on the forward strand.
CCAAGTTTGGGTGGACGAGTCGATGTGTCGGAGGGTAGACCAGTTGATGTGTTTTACTTTCTTCCGCATAACAATAATAGTGGGCGAGTCGAGTTTCACCTATTACATTACATGCGTATAGCCTGAAAAAACAAACTAATATAAAAGCCCTCCTGTTATAAGGTCCACGCATGGTAAGTAAAGCCTCCGTCTTGACTGAGATATCGAGTGAACGCAAATCAAATCAAGGTTCTTGCTTGTATGCGGCGTCCAGACATAATTATAATCCCGTCGTTTAGATTCCAGTTAGTGAGTTTTGGAACGAGTTCAATAAGTGGGATTGAATGAACCTGGAAATAACAGTCTCATTCGACAGCACTTTAATAGAAATAATTACTAATCTCTTTTCTCATATTTACGATTAATCACTACAGCGACACGATTAATTTGGCTACATGTGTTTGGAGTTGAAACTAACTTGGAACTCCACTTCTCTTAGTAACCTAGTTCAGGAAAGTACAAATATGATAACTTTTAGAGGAACAAAAGTTTTGTCAACTCAAACGCAGCAAAATAAGTGTACACACAAATGTAATGTTGGTTGTGTGTTTATTCGACCAAGTGAACTAGAGGATAGCTGTTTTAAATTCATTTCTAATGAGAGTTGGTAAATATAAAACAATCGAAAGATACATTTAAAGATATGCCACCTCAATGTGTGTGGCTGTGTTATAAACACATGATTCGGGAGTTGGGTAAACTAAGTTAACTGGAGGAAATACGATACTCAAAATTCATTCCCAGTGGGGGATTTTTATTTATTTATTATGGCATTACTGACCTGGGAGCGGGGGGGAGGGGGGAGGAGGGGGGGAGGGGGGAGGGGACATAGCATCCAGTTCAATCGCCTTATGTGTAGACAATTAGCCGAGTTTGAGCGACTGGGTGGCCAAACTGGCGAGCGAGCACGTGATTAGCAAATAACTCTCGATAGTTGTTGACAAGGAGGCAAAGGATCGAATCTTGGCTCAGTGAACTGAGGGTGTTTTTCTCATCTTCTCTCCACGCTAATGATGATTCTTATTTGTAAAGGCCTACTTAGATTATATTATTGAAGTATTTTAACATATAACTTTTACACACACACACACACATATATATATATAAGGTTTATGATCTTACCAATTAAATTAGGCCGTTAGTAGCAAGTGTGCTAAATCCATCGATAATAATACAAATGTCAAAATGAAAAGTTTTCCTACCACTCAATGAACCAAAATACAATCATATTGCTTAGCGCCTGTAAACTAGACTGTACCGGGTCGAGCGCTCGCTCCAGTCTGGCCACCTCTCATTAGCACCAATGTGTTCTATTTTATATTTTAGTCGCTCGCCCAGTCTGGCCACCTCTCATTACAACCAACGTGTTCTATTCTATATTCTAGTCACTCGCTCCAGTCTGGCCACCTCTATAATTACAACCAATATGTTCTATTTTATATTCTAGTCGCTCACTCCAGTCTGGTCACCTCTAATTACAACCCATGTGTTCTATTTCATATTTTAGTCACTCGAACAGTCTGGCCACCTCTCATTAGCACCAATGTGTTCTATTTTATATTTTAGTCACTCGAATAGTCTGGCCACCTCTCATTACAACCAATGTGCTCTATTTTATATTTTAGTCACTCGAACAGTCTGGCCACCTCTCATTACAACCAATGTGTTCTATTTTATATTTTAGTCACTCGAACAGTCTGGCCACCTCTCATTACAACCAACGTGTTGTTTTATATTTTAGTCGCTCACTCGCCCAGTCTGGCCGTCTCCTTACCCAGAGTACATCATAGGAGGCTGTCTACACGTCACACCCGCAATGAGATGACGTGATGATAGTGCTTATGTAGGTGTGAACCTGTGCGAGTTTTAAACCTAGCTTAAGCCTAATTTACCAACCTCTTGTGACCGCTGAGATAATTTCCCTTGAGAGAAAAATACCCAAGGTACCAGCAAGGAATCAAACCCGGGACCTCTAGGCTCGTAGCCATGTGTACTGACCCCTACACCACGGAGCAGGATGCAGAAACGGGTTAATCTGTTTAGGAGATTACTCATTGTATGGGTAATTTTAAAGCTATGCCCTCTATGGGCGATTAAGTGGGCTAGGCCTATATTATATTGAACATCGATTACAGCTGAAACTTTTAAGTGTTTAATAGTGGGAAGATTACTTTATATTTGGCTTGTTAGTGTGTTATATATTCAATAACAGTCTCAAGTTTATAAGACCCAAGCTGATTAGATCGCGCTCCAGAGGAAATGTTTTTTCTTCAATGTCGTGGGCTTACCAATCACAGCGAGAATATTCATCCTCTCAACACATCGAGCTGAGAGAAGAAGAAGATGATGATGATGATGATGATTATGTACTTACCTAAAACAAAGAAAAAGAAAATACATTATAAATAAGTAAATATATCAAAGTAAAAGATAGTATGAAAACATTCATAATCCAACTACTTTTTCAAGATGAAAATTAGATTTAGAGTCAATCTCTAAAAATATGTGAAATTCTACTATAAACACACACACACACACACAAGACTGAAGATCAGTAAACAGTTAATCTATTTGACTGATACCAACTTCAAAAGAAAAGAGACACGTGATTGCTAAATTAGCGTCCGATTGTGGGATTAAGATGGAGTCTATGTTTAGATTCTTAAAAACTGTATAATATTCGTGTTTTTTAACGATGCACTTATGTATTGTTCTAAATAGGACTATCAGCATGTTTTCTGAGATAGACAGTTATTTAAAGTTTGATAATTACCAGAGGTTGAATTCAACAAGTAAAGTGAAAGCATAAAATCAAATTTGAAACATTTCCTCTTCCACCCCCTTCTGAGTTGCAGGACTGTATATATATATATATATATGGTAGTTTACAAGAATACCATACACATTTTTTATCCACCACGTCTTACTATCCATTCTGACTATCCACATATCTACACAAGATGAGGTAGCGAAGAGAGAATGGATAACTACTCAGGATATACATATCATTACAACTTGCCAAAGTTATAACCTCAACCTACCCACCATCGGAAACTAGAACTGATGAGGATGACGTCTTATCCCACGTACCCACCGATGCAGATAGCAATAATACTAATAGTAGTCAAACAAATGTGACTGAGAATAATAGGCTATTTAACACCTCTGGCTTGATTAAACACAGTGAATGCCAAGTCACGTTAAAGAAAGAATGATCAGTGCAAATAAACGGTAAGGCCTATTCTACACCAGCGGTTAAAACGCTAGCAATCGCGCCTTTGAATGGAACCCTTGTTATCAAGTAAGAAAGTAAGTTTTCTTCTAGACCAGAGTTTTTACCGCTACCTCTGAAGGTGTTAAAACCACCTAGCGGTAGAAACGTGAATCAAACTACACCAGACGTTACCAGACAGTTGTGCCTCAATGTCACAACAAGTCTTTCAGCAGGAATAATAAATACTCTTCCTCAAGATGGTGTCAGGTTTTGCAATATTTTCATTCACTAAACCAAGTAGTTCATCAAATGAAACCACAGACACACTATAGTACAATAATAACTTCTCTGGGTACATTCTGTGATTCATAAACATAATATGAAACTGTCCTGTTGAGAGAAGGACCAACGTCTCTTTTGATGAGGTTTTTATTTTGCAAATTTCTTCCAATAAAATAAGTCCCGCAATACAGCCGGCCTGTACAACGTCCATTTTTAAACCATTCTGCACAAGTGGAAGCAACAACCGCGGGATTTAAACCGCTAGTGTGGAATCAGTAGCGCTATGGTAGCTGTTTAACAGTCGCGTTTTGACAGTCAGTTGTGTAGATTCAAGAGTTTGGGGGCGTAAGCTAGCGGCAAAACCGCCGCGTTTTAACCGCTAGTGTAGAATCGGCCTAACGACCGACCAAAATGTGGGCGCCACAAATCTACCAAGCAAGTATTTGAAGAGGGATTACCGCGAAGTCGTATTTAAAAGTGTTGAACTTCTTATCAGAGTTGTTATCATCGGGATAAAGATCATTTATTCAAGAGCGACGGAAAACAAACACATGCCCGTTTTATCGAATCCTTTGCGTAACCCAGTGTTTCCCAACTTGGGTGGTACCCACTCTCCCCTCTCAAAGGGGCGTTTTTGGTTTTCAAGAGAGTAGCCAATTAATGGGGACGGTATAGGGGCGTTTAGGTGTTTATGGATACAGCAGCAATGAATTTATGTTAATAACAACAGGCAACAAAATATTTAACTGAAGGGTCTTAAATGTACGTTTAAAACATATAGCATAAGTAATGTATAAGCTTATTTTATTCATAAGGATTATCAGTTACGCCACTAAAATAGTACTAATAATTGTGACCTGGCAGTCTGAGGGTAAGGTGTCAGACTTCTGTGCTGCGAGTCTAGGGTTCAATCTAGCGTAACCCATATTGATTGCATTTATGCTCTAGGAAGTTGCAACAAACAATAATCACAGGTTAACGTGACCTACATTTCAAAAAGGAAAGTCACTAAACAACTTCAATAATTATTTGACCATATGCATCTAATCGATATCCAAATAAATACTTAGTGATAACCATGTTTAGCTTATTACGTACCAAGGACATGTACAAAAACTAGAGAGAAAGTTTGCATGTTGAACTCAATGGTTTTAGGTTTTATTTCCTGTAAGGCGGGAAACAAATTTTATAACGTGAAATTAAGACTTGCTTTTCCAGAGTAATTGGTTGGAACGGCTGTTGTGTCTGTTCCTGAATTAAGTTAGTTAAGGGTGACCTAGTAGTCTAGGGGTAAGGTGTTAGACTTCTGTGCTATCCGGGGTTCAATCCTCGGTCCCGGCACAGATTTATCTGATTACCAAACCCTTCCTTCACCTCTGACAAGACGTGTATTAATCACAACTTGTGAATGTGGAGAATGCCAGGCCTCCACCGTGGTTCGGATTCCACGTTAAACTGTAGGTCCTCCATTTCATCTCACAATCACCCTATCATTACACATTAGCGTATGTGCGTATAACCCGAACGGGTAGTAAGACGCGGTGCTAATAATAATAATAATAATAATAATAATAAGTTAAGATGTGTAATAGTGGTTAAAGTAGATTCAACATGTACCCTCCGTTTACTCTACAAAGGACAAATTGGGCCAAGCTCATGATCAAGATTTTGACTTATGCTATAGTACTAGAATAATACAAGCCCTCCTCAATCTCTGCCACATTTTGGTTCACCCTAAATTGCTCGACGCAGCCACAAACCACATCGGACCAAAGGTTCCTCCTACCCTTGCAACAAACCGAGATGCAATACCTGTAAAATTCACCAACCTTTCACCTCACTCAACAGCAGACTCACATAAATGCAATACCCGATGAAAGGTCACTATAACTGCTCCACAGAAAATCTTTTATATCAGCTACATTGCAACCACTGCATTACTGAACACAGGAACACTCAAGAGAGCGAATGAATGGATACCAACCATAACGACCCTGGCAAACCAGTAGCACTCTAGGCCCAAGTGCATAATGCTGATTTTGACTCGTGTTTTAGTAATACTCCAATAGTTTCAATGCTTCCCAGATTTGTGGGTGGAAACTTTCTCGCCATGTATAACCAAATCCAGCCCCCCTCCCTCTCCCCCCTTTCCGCTGGTATAAACCTTAGATAGCCTTCTCTTCTTTCTAAAGAGGCCTACTCACACCAGTCAGTGATTTGTATATAAACAATATTAACCGATAACTTAATTTAATAATTTAATATAGTATGGGGGTACAACACTCTATCCATCTACCGAGAGTAAAGACTTAAGTTTGAACAGTAGCCCGAAAATTACAAATGTGTGTTTTGCTGTGTTTTAATTGTGAACTATGAGGCCTACAGTTGTCTGTCTTACCATGCTGTGTTTTAATTGTGAACTATGAGGCCTACAGTTGTCTGTCTTACCATGCTCCTTTCGCCGTTGACTCTTTAAGGTACAGACTTCTGAAAGCCCTTTTGTTCTACCAGAACCCTTCTACGAACTATTAAAAGGTATTGAGAAAAATAAAAATCTAAAGAGAGTTTCTGCAGATTTCTCTCAAATGAAGATTATAAAATAAAGATCGGAAGTTATACCCTCATTCAACCAATTAGCTTAAGATTATGTGGTGTCATGCATCCACTTCAAAGTGTTTAGTAAGAAAATACATTTTTCAGTTAGATTATATATATAGTAATATAGTTTGATGGAGACACCCAGTTTCATTCAGTCAGTGAAAGGATTAAAAGTTTTTATGTCATATAATTTTACAATTTTTTTTAGCCCCAGTTTGACTGTTGTAAAACGAAGAATGCAGAAACCACAATTTCGATAAATCTCCCTGTTCGAGCGTAGTTATTAATTTAATTTCACAATTAATAGTACGTGAGATACCCCAGAGAGGTCAGGCACACTAACCGTACGAGCAACCTTGCGCCAGTTAATGTGCTGAAATAATAACGCTGTGTTCAAAAAATTCGTCAGGTTCCAAGGGCACTTGGGGAGTTTAGCCCTCCCTCGTGACCGGTGGGTGGGTGGGTAGGTGGGTGACGGGAGGCCAGTCACCAGTTCGGTTAGTCCCTCACCTCACCCGTCGTCGGGCTCCTATTTTCGCCCGCAGGGCAACAAGGGGTCGGCCGAAAATAGCCCCGAGCCGAGACCCCAGCCAATACAAAGTTCCCAGAGATCCAATACGCGACACCGGCTTCTCCTTCTACTACTATTACTACTGCAACTACACACTTCACGTACCTTCGCGAGCTGACTCTTTACACTCGACACAAGGATCAGTTGAAAGAGGACAGGATGATGAGAATGGAGGAACTTGCATTACATTGAGATGGAAAGATCGAAAATTAGGATTGGACGGTATCACGATTTAATGTCAGAGTTGTTCCAGGTTTTTTTTAAAAACAAAAACCAGTTTCTTAAACAAATAAAATAGAATAGTCCTTCAGTGTATACGTTCAGTTTTCTCTGCATTTCCCGAATGTATATCATGTTCACAATTAGCTTTGAACAGAACTTCTTATATTCCCTTAAAATGTTTATGTTCAAATGTCATTGTGTGTGTGAGATATATTCAAGAACTGTTGTGATTAATATGATTAGAAAATAAAACTTAAACGTATAAACTGAAGCAATATTTATTTATTTTGAGCAAAATGTTTGTTTTTTTCCTTATAAAAACTGCAACAGAAAATATTAATAGGCAGACGCGCTACCCGCTGAGCTAAAGTGTTGTGCTTCCTGGTTGGATGGTTTTCACAAACATAGGTGGAGATTTTGGTCACGCTCTCAAGTTTTGGTGGGTTTTTTTTAACTCTTGTTCAATGATGTGAGTTTAAAAATGTCTCAAAAGTAATTTTTTACTCAAAATAAATTAAGAAAGAATTATTAATAAACGCGTTAAATTATATTTTCTTAGTAAACTACGAAAAAAAAAGCTAACAAAGGAGAATAGTTTGATCTATCAGGGGATTCGTCTTTGAATCTCGTTCGGTTACTTCCAAGTATATATTTTAATTTGGTGCAGTTGAACTGGGCACTTTTAATGACCCCAGAATACCACCAAAATCTTCATGTTAAATATCTGTTTTTAAGTTATATATCATAGAAAGTTTGTTTTATTCTACACAATGTGAAAATGTGTCCCTCACATTCCAATGTACTCATACTTTACGGGGGTGAGGGGGAGGGAGGGGCAGGAAAATCAAGTTAAGGAGTACTTGGTCCGATTATAGGCATAACCGAATTTGATTTTTTTTATCATTCATGATATTTGAGCTTCTCCTTTCGCAGGTATTAATAACTACAGGTATAAAGGTGCCGGTCAATTGAGATATTTAACGTGCACTTTCTGAACATATTGATTATATCAGCCCACGAGAATTTCTATGAGTGAGAGAGAAAGGGACTACCAATTGTGCCGGAAAAGGTATTTTCACATACCTTCACATACCTTCCAGGGTTATTTAACAAGCCACAATCGACATGGGAACGACGGTTTTACTTCCCCTCCGAAGGAAGTTGTGCTACGGATTTTTATCGCTCAAGAAAAATTCGTAAACCTCGACTGGGTTAGAACCAACGTGTATCGGGTCCTGTGGCGAGCACTTTACCCCAAGACCACCGAGGTCAACTGTTTACTGAGGCNGACTAGACTCAAGTTAGTTTGTAATTCAAGTCATGTGCTACTGTAGGCCTAAGCAAACTGTTCATGAGTGCAGTGTTGTGGAGTAATATCGCATTAGCCATGGAAATATTTTCTATCATTCCAGAAACACAAACAATAGTTTTGTTAATTTGGTTTCAAGGTGGCTACAAAACATATTTTAAAAAGTTCCCTGACTTTTTCAGGTTTTCCAGGCAACATTTTTCAGTTCTTCCTGACTACTTTTTTCCAGTTTTAATGCTGAATGATGACTTGTTTTATTTATTTTTTTATCACATATTAAAAAAAAGTTTGTATATACTAAACATAAACGGTTTTATCAGTTATTTTAATAATTAAAATGTTATTTTATTTAGGTATCATTAACTTTTGTTTTAGTATTTTGTTGCGAAATTAATGGGGTATTTTAGACATATTTTTTAATTCCCTGACTTCCTTATTTTTGGTTAAATTCCCTGAAATTTCCCTGTTTTCTCTGTCATCCAAAAATTCCCTGACTTTTCCAGATTTTCCCTGTTTTCCCTGTCTGTAGCCACCATGTGATTTAAAACAAAGTGTTATAACTAAAACGATTAAATTAGTAAGTAAGAGCAATCTAACGCTTTCAAAACATTTAAGAGTAAAGGCGCTTTAACGTTTTCAAAAAGTTTTTACTCGTGAAACTAGCGTCAGTCCCCGATACTTTGTATAAAAGTGAGTTGTAATCGTTTCCCAGAACCAAACCTAATCCAAGACAGGGGCGAAAAAGTTTTTTAATTTGTCGCAACTAAGGTGTACATTTCAACAAAATTATTATAATAGTATACTTCTTACAAATTAAACCATTAAACAAACAGAATGCCCAGTACTCCTGTTCAAGGGCGCCCATGTGGGTTTTACAAATAGGGGGGTAAGGGGGGGCAGATTTGCGTCCCAGCTGCCAGGAGTGGCACCCTCTCCTCCCCAAAAGAAAATTCCAGAAATTTAACCTTGTGGGAGGGAATTTTTTAGCATCTGAAAATGATCCTTAGCTAATTTTATGTGAATTTCAATAGACCAATTTTACAAAAATAATTTCCAAAAAAAAGCAAAAAATAAGATGTAGTTGTAGATGAACCCATTGAAAAGAAACATTATACTTTTTACAAGTTTAATGAACAGAACAAAATGAAAAAAAAGTCGTTGAAGAGGGAATGGGAGGAAATAAACATTTTATATCATTTTTATCTGTTAACTCGGATATTGATGAGTCAAAGTTGTTAATAGCAACTTACAGACAAATAATAAACACACAATTTTGATTTTTTCGTAAAAAAAATATAAAAAAAGTACTAAACATTGCAGAATAATTAGGGGGCTGGAGCCCCCTTATTTCCCATTTATGGGTGCCTATGTCCCAGTCGTTAATTCATGATTACTAAAGGGGAAGAGTCAATTTCACAAATAATGTTTAGGCAGTGCTGGGTTATCAACCCCAGGATCATATGCTCAGTTGACGGGCGCACCACCAACTGCGAAGACTTAACTAGATTTATATTAAGAAGGTAAAAGATATATTTTTTAAAACAAATCAACAAAAAAGATTTTATCATGCTGGGAAAATGTAACAACAAATAAATATAAACTAAAGATGGGTCGAATCTTATATTTCTCGAATACGAATCTTAAATTTTCTTTCGAATCTCGAAACCAAATTGGAATCTTCATATCTTTAAAAATTTACAATTTTAGTAAAAACAAAAAAAGATGAGCTACTATGGCAATCATAAATCAACCAGGGTAATTAATAAATTAAAATAAATTAAATATCTGAGACAAAATATTACCTTGTTCACAAACTGGGTGCACAGACAAACGCCACCCACTGCTAGCTCAATATTTACCTAAGCACAATAATAATCTAAGATAAGGAACTAATAGATATTGTTAGAGAAATATTTTGGATAAAATAGCATCACAATGCACCAAAGTGCATAAATAAATTCCTCAGTTAAATAATCATAATGAATTATAGGCATAGCGGTTTTTCGAGAATTGCGGCTCGCCTAGTCATGCCGCCCTAATTTGTTTATTTTAATTATCAAATGCTAAAGGATTCCCTATAGTTACTTTTGAGTTTATGTATTGGTTATTTTTTGGATTTTTCTCATCTTCCTCTACAAAACTCTAATTTACTATCATATCGAGAAGTTTGTTTTTCTAACTATCCATTTCCTGCCCTCTATTTTTAAATTCAAATCTTTCCGGCTTTTAATATTTATTGTGGTGTGGTACTTAACAAACTTGACAAATTTTAATTTTCTTCTAAGTCTAATAGAAGAGTTTATTGTACTTTTTGAAAGATTTTAGGCTAATATGCCCCACCCAGTCTTTTCCAAGCCCCCCTTTAAATAGTAAATATCTAACACTTTGTTATTGGAGTAGCCCCTTTACATTTCTGGCAAATTTAAATTTTCTGCCTCACCTAAAGATTCTTTTTTCTTTTTACTTAAAATATCCTGTCCACCACCTTCCCGATTTTCTACGTGTATGATTTTTAGGTTTTTATGGTTATTTGGAATGGTCTCTCGCCAAATTTCAGTTTTCTACCACACGTAAAAGTAGATGTTTCCAATAGTTTTGGAAATTGTAAACCACCTCACCCATTAAAACAATCTTACCTAGAAATTTCAAATTTGACGAATATGGGGGGGGGGGGGCGTTTTNNNGGATCTTAGTAGTCCTAACTGCCTGCCAAATTTAGATATTTTTTTAAATTTTTAATTTTCGGTTTAATTTCCACACCCCTGAAACCCATTATCTCCTTTAAAATTGTTTTAAGATTTTCAGAATTTTAGGATTATCTGGAGTGGTGCCTTTAACTTCCTGCCAAATTTTAATTTTCTACTTCATCTAAAAAGTGTTTTTTCCCTCTAATTTAGCCTCCCAACCGCTAATTCACGGTGCCCCATTTTGAAATTATCTGGTTGTAAAGAGCAATCTCTTTAACTTTCTGCCAAATTTCAGAATTACAGCTCATATGGAAGAGTGTTTTTTTTCCGGACAGACTTTCTTTCACCTTTGTAAATATATAACGAGATATTACATTAATACAATTTTGTTACTCTCTCAACTATACCAGTCAACAATCCTTTTACGAATTTCTTGAAATTGTTATATGAAGTAAAGTTCTCCATAAATTGCAATCAAGATAATTTACTATTTTGAGAATTTTACAAATCTTTACTTTCACAAATACCATAAGATTCAAGCATCCCATCTCTAAAATAAACATTGAATCTTACATACACAAAAACTCCAGTAAACATGTTGTTTTAAGAACAAACACAGCTGTAGTCAAACTTTTTACAACATCGACCAAAATAACTAAAACAATGAGTGAAGTAATACTTTGAAAAACTAACACTCTATAATTACAATTACAACAAACAAATGTATGTAACAAGTGGATGGGAAATAAAATAACATTTACAAAAAAAACTAAGCAAGTTCGACTTACAAACTGGAGTCTTACTTTTAAACAGAAGATCCCAAATGCACCCCTCAACCCCCCTTGTAAACAAAGAGTTGTAAGCTTTTTAACTACTGGTAAGAAAAGAATCTCCTCATAATTTACTTGAAAGCTTTCGTTAAAGTTGGAAACTGTGCTTGTTTTCTAACAAGTTGACAATACCTAGTTTTTCTTAATCGCGAAACCTTGTAAGCAGGTCTCTCAAGGGAATGGAACAAAAAACAGTTCTGCTTCTTTATATACAAACAACGGAGTGGGAAAAATTATGGCGAATATAATTAAAATGGAGAAAATAAGTATACTATAATAAAAAGAACAAGTAAAACGAAAAAACGTTGTAGTAAAAAAGAAAAAGCCAAACGTTTCACAAATGGCGTAGTAAATACACAAGAATGTCACGAGGAGGTGTGAAAAGCTACTCAGAATGAAGAAAAATAAATTGACCATTCCTTTGCCGAAAAAAAATTGAAATATTTACTCAAAACACATAAAAATATGGTAAAATAAATAAAATATATTGTCGCAGAAACATTCCACCAACAAGCATAAATGAAAGAATATAACATATTAATAAGGAAACATGTTGAGAAAAAAGTAACATTTCTATTTACTAAAGGGCATAACAATAGATTGACCCACTTAGGTGGCCACATGGTCTAAAGCGCTACACTCGCAGTAGGTTAGACTGTCGATGAAGGGGAGATCAAGGTTTGAATCTCGATCGGGAGTACCGAGAGCGTTTTTCCATAATGGGTTTTCACTCTTTAGGCAAATGCGGGTATATTTAATCTAAATATGGCCTTCCTAATCACTAAAACCATTAGCATAATTAGTAATAATAATATAATATTTAGCACAGCGTCTTACTACCCGTTCGGGTTATACGCTTTAAGTACTAATTACGCTAATGGATTAGGAATTGGAAAGGTTGAATTAGAGGAAGTGAACGCGCATTTGCGTGGAGGGAGAGTGGAAAACCATTTAGGAAAATCCATCCCCAGTTCAACCGACCGAGATTCGAACCTCAATCTCCCCGTCCTCAGCAGTCGGCTCAACACGACTAGCGCGTTAGCCAACTACGCCAACGAGGCGGGTAGCGTAATTAACACAAGCGTATAACCCTAACAAGTAGAAAGACTAGTCGGAAACAAAAGACACGCCCAAAGTGCGGTGCTATACTAAATGCAAAAGGACACCTACACAATAGTCCAGAAAGGTCTCATATGCGAAACTGACACATTCCATTCGATTTTAGGTCTTAGTAACCTCTTTTTTTAACCACCACGTCTTACTGCCCATTCGGTTGAACACTATAACTAATACGCTAAAGGGTTAAGGGTGAGTAAGGTTGAATTTAGAGAAAGTGCATCCGCATTTGCGTGGAAAGATTGGACAAACCCTTTAAGAAAACCACACTTAGTACACCCGACCGGAATCGAACCACGATCTCGTCACCGGCAGTCTAGTCTATTGCGAAAGTAGCGGTAACATACATAATAATACATATATAAAAAAAACATAAAAACTCAAATACAAAATATAAAAACATGGAAAAAATTACCATACGAAAATTTCAGACTTGCATCATAATTGATGAAAACCAAGCCAACATATCCCTTATATTAGGCAACCCGCTCGCCGCTGGTGCTCAATTCCCCGCCTTCTCATTTACAGTGTTATTGGGCTAACTCCAACTTTAGTTATTATTATTATTATTATTATTATTATTATTATTATTAGCACCGCGTCTTACTACCCATTCGGGTTATACGCACTTACGCTAATGTGTAATGGTAGGGTGATTGTGAGATGAGATGGAGGACCTACAGTTTAACGTGGAATCCGAACCGCGGTGGAGGCCTGGCATTCCCCACATTCACAAGATGTCTTGTCAGAGGTGAAGGAAGAGTTTGGTATTCAGATAAATCTGTGCCGGGACCGAGGATTGAACCCCGGCCGCCAACACAGAAGTCTGCAACTTTAGTTGACATTCTCGGCATATGAGGCGGTTTAATTAAGATCGTTAAGATAGATTTGAAATGAGTACAAACTAGAAAAAATTAACAATATTGTATAGGATTCGGTGGGGTCAATTTGAACCACCAAATTTTTGGAATTGACCAAATATCAAATTAGTTAAAACCTAATGTATTTATTTCACTCCATTGACTTTAATAAGATAATGATTAAAAATAAATAGTCAATCGTTAGTTGTGAAAGTTATGACTGGCCAAAAGTGACAATAAATCAACACATGGTCTTGCAGATAATTTGGTTTGGCGGATGAATATATAAAAGTAGATATAGTAACTTTTATTAACTGTCAGTTACCATCACTCCTATGGCGAATGGACTTTACATGGATTAGGGGAAATTGCGCCCTGCTATCAATCATCCCACCATTAGTTGGGAAAAGTGCTCCCCACCCATTGTTTTACACATTGCGCCCAATTACCTGACAAAGTGTTTGAAGAGTCTAGCATAGATTTTAAAAAATGGACTAAAAGGTCGTTAATAATTAGTTTGGTAACTTCAATTTATACGTTCACATCAAATGCTTACAGATACACACTAATCTTTATTTAATTGACAAACCTAACCTAACCTAACCTAACCCAAACAACAGGCAAAGAGAGAGGTGCGATGAGTCGATGTAGTACTTTGACCTCCTCAAGACGTGCGATGAGTCGATTTGAAAT
>CABFVZ010001463.1:58605-84778 GCA_902151445.1 Timema monikensis
CCCCCCCCTTCCCACCTAAGCTGGTTACTAAAATAGTCTAGAAAAATATCCCACCGCTTCTCGCACGTCTCACTACCATTTCAGGTTATACGCTTATGTACTAGTTAAAATAATGTTTTAGGAATGAAAAGGGTGAATTCAGAAGACGTGTACCCCATTTGCGTGGAGGGAGGGGGGAATAGAGAGTGGAAAACCATTTAGAAAAAACCACCCTCTATACACCTAACAAGGATTCAAAGACCGATCTCCCCCTCATCGGCAGTCCAGTCTATTGCGTGAGTGACGCCTTCGACCATGCAACCACCGAAGTAGGTTTCTGGCATATTTAATAAATCAAATGCAGTACAGTATTGAGAATGATAGTATTTTAAGAAAGTGATTAACTAAATACGAAATTCTAACAAACAAAATTACTTTTTTTTTACATTTTCTAAGTAAGGAGTCGGTAATGTGTATGCCTACTGATATAATAGTCCCAGGGTTCGATTTCCGGTATGACCGAAAAATGTATAATTGGTGAAATGTGGGATTACCCTTCCAACAGTGATGAATTAACGGCCGGGGGGCTGGATGTTGTGCCTGTGCTAGTCTCTTAAGTTATATTATAAGGCATATAACGCTACGACAGGCCTAACAAGCCGGTAGAGGAAAACCTATGGCTTGATTAAAAAACTGACCACAGGCTGGAAACAGTACTTAGTGGTATTTCTAAGAAGGCATACGGTTGTTTTAAAATGAAAGTGTGGTAGGCCTTCAGTGGTCGATTTTGATAAAAGTATATTTTAGATTTATTAACAGCTTTATCCCAAGAGTAGGGATGACATAGTTCCCCTGGATCACCCGACGGAGATTCGATCCTCAGCCTCCTTAACTGTGTGACCTTGGTTGTATTTACTCACTGAAAGTCCGCCCTTAGCAAGGTTTATACGGCTGTAGAGCAGCACCATAATAATACCAACAGAAGACAAGTTAGCGTGATACCAAAATTTGGCACTATTTTCTTTCGTCGAGAAAGGAAGTATGGAGAAGTACTCGCATTTGTATAATTTAACATACACCTGACCCGCTTCGGTGGTCGCGTGGTCTAACGTGCTACTCTCGTGTTAGACTAGACTGCCGAAGACTGGGGTATCGGGGTTCGAATATCGGTCAGGTGTACTCAGGGTGTATTTTTTCCAATATAGTTTTCCACTCTATTTGCAAATTCGTGTACACTTATTCTCAATATAACCTTCTTAATCTCTAAAACCATTAGAGTAATTAGTACATCAGCGTATAACCCCGAATGGGTAGTAAGACGCGGTGCTAAAGAAACAACATAATCTGATTTGTTAGGTTTACAAACACCCGGTTAGAAACTTGTGGTTTAAATAACTTGTGAAATATGCGGTATATTTCTCCTGATATTTAATTTGTGAAAAGTGGAAAAGAAAGATCGGGTGAAGAACGGGGAGGGGGGGCGGGAGCTCCACAGGCCCATGACAACCTGTTTGCCCAATTACCCCGCACATAATCTTATATAAAAGCCCATCTACCGTTGTGTTAATCAGATCGCCATTGGTAACCTTTTAAAGCACATCAGGGTAAATGTTGAGTAGCCAACATTTATCCACAAAAGGTCACGATAGTTATCCTGCATGTCTTAAAAAGAGAAAGAAGTCGCGTACATGACTAGGCGTATGAATGCATGAAAATGTATTTATATATATATATATTTTTTTTTAAGCTATTGGATAAGTTTATCCCATGACAATTCGACTAAAACCGCACAAGAGTTTTGGTTAAAGATATATCCTACAGTAAAACCCAAAAATTACTAAGCCCAAGCAAACGTTAAAAATATAGTTTATTGAATGAAATCATTAAGACGTGTTTCATCTTAACAATTGGGTGACCTGGTGGTCTAGGGGTAAGGTGTCAGACTTCTGTGCTGGCGGCCGGGGTTCAATCCTCTGTCCCGGCACAGATTTATCTGATTTCCAAACCCTTCCTACACCTCTGACAAGACATCTTGTGAATGTGTGGAATGCCAGGTCGCCACCGTGGTTCGGATTCCACGTTAAACTGTAGGTCCTTCATTTCATCTCACAATCACCCTACCATTACACATTAGCGTAAGTGCGTATAACCCGAACGGGTAGTAAGACGCGGTGCTAATAATAATAATAATAATAATAATAATAATAATAATAATCTTAACAATATGTTGGAAACATTGAACTTAGAATGATTATGGGATCCGGGTGTTTTTCAATCATTAATTAGACTTTTAATATAGTTTTTAACCATATAGTTTCCGCAGTGCAATCACCTTGGGCCAATTCAGCGAAACATCTGCTTATTTATTTAAGAATCCCAGGTTCAATTCCTGGAAATTATACAGCTATTCAGACGAATAGTATAATCATATCTTCTCCCTGTGAAATTTAAGTCCAAGATACGGGTCTACAACAACATCTTCTTTTAAAAATCAAGTACGGTTAGGAACCTTTAAATCGAGTCTTATTAAAGTAGGTGAACGTTCAAAAGAGATGTTGTCTAGGAGATTATCAAAATACATCCTTTGAAAGGAGAAAACGAGGTCGAGATTCAAAAGTTCACATCACAAAGATATTGCCGACCGAAACATAAAGGTAAATGAGTGAAGGTAAGCGGAACTGAACAGAAATATATCCGAGGGAATTTTCTAACATTAGATATTGTATATTCACATTAGGTTCAGCCATCTAGAAAAAAAATTAAGAGAGCACGCATCACATGCTAATCAACTCTTTGATACAGCCGGCTAGAAGTAGTCACTTTACGCCAACACTAATGCACGTGGATCATTTCTGATTAAACATTAATGGAGATAAAGAGTTAATAGAAGTTCCTAATACTGAACATTGTAGAAATATTAAATGATATCTGTATAAAAAATGCGTTGAAAAGGCCGTATTTTGACCATTTTAGAATGGCTTCACAGATAAAAACTGTACACAAATCTTCATTCTGTCATAACAGGGACATACTGTAGTTATTAACAAGAAACTTTGTCGCTTTGTCCCCCATCGTCACCGCGGAAAATGTCGAGTAATCATTCAAATACGAATGTACTGCACACATTTCTGTCATATCTTGGTCTTTTCTTTTCCCTTTTACTCCCAAACCTCACGCGAGCCGAGTTGGGACTGTTATATATACAAAACTACTGATAGTGTTAATCATATTTAACTTTCAACAAAACTCAAGTAAGACATAACGTTCGTAAGTACTGGATTATTTGTTTCCCTTAACCAGCCCCGTTTTGTAGTGGTCAGTGCGCCTAGCTACGAGCCTAGGGGTACCTACTTCGATTCCCAGCTGGTACCTTAGGTATTTTTCCCTTAAGGGGAATTATCCCAACTGTCACCAGGGTTTGGTTAATTGGGCTTAAGTTAGGTTATGACTCACACCGGCTCCACAACTTCAATAGTAACTATCATCACATCATCTCATGGCGGGCACGAGGTGTGCTTCTTATGCTGTGCCCTGGTCAATGTTCTGTGCCCCCAGGGTGGCTAATAGTCAACACATAAGGCGCCCGTACTGGATGTTATGTTACTCCCGGTCATATACGGTATACGATTAAAAAATATTTTTTCCCTTTAGATCTATTAATCAAGGTTAAACTTTTAACGAATAGGGTATGGAAACATTATTTCTATTACTAAAACCATTTAATTAGAAACCATCGTAAGTGCAACCAACTGTTGGGTTTGACCCTAATTTTCCGGGTCAGCCAGACAGGCGTATTGACTACGACTCAAAGCCTATCAGTTAATGAAACACTCTTTCAAAATCTCCACGGTCGTTTGTCTATAGGTTCACAAATAAGTTGCGATAGTGGGGACATTTATCCGTACAGTGGGAAGTTGTAAACTATTCGTGGCTAGTGCATTTGAGTGAACTGTCCTCAGCCTTGTTCGTGAGCAGTCGAACCTACCCAAGTCTTGGCGGTCGCGGTTTGACTTTGACTAACTTCATTGAAGATTGGTTTATTTTCCCGTGAAAGTACTGTTAGTTCTCACGCCAAGAAGATCCCGATAAAAAGAATGTATTAACTTTTCCCATCCGGCTATTTTATGGTTAAAGGCGTTATTGACCAGTAATGGTTCTAAAAGAAGGAGAAAGCCCCAATAAGACTCGTCCAAAAACGAGCAGGCAATACGCACGCACCCCTTGTTTTAACTCTTCGTGCCGATAAAAACGGTCAAACAGCGGCGTTAGATGAGGGTGAGAGGTGGAGAAGAAGTTTGTGTAGTTCAAACTCCCCCTCGCCTCTCAATCAATTCTGTTGTACCTGCATAGGCTCGTAATTAGCTTCCAAGTAGAAACACAACTCCAGCCCCCCTTCGTCTCCTTCACGCACCCTGGCGCGACTTTCGACCTTTCATTCGTGGATAATAGCGTACAATGAAACTGTTCGAAACTGTAACAATAACAACGGCGTTTCGTAGTGTCTGTCTACATTCAGGGTCGATTTCCGGTAACGCCGGACATTTTGTCACTGTGAAAATGGATTATGACCGTTTCAGTAAGTAGATGGAAAATCAGTGACCTTGAGACCCGCAGTATTTGCCATAGGTCAAAGGCGTTAGGCTCGTAATTAAGTGGCTTTCTGATGACGGGTTCGAGATTCAAATCTCTGCTCAATGCATGGAGGATGATTGTACACATGTGATTTTAGCTGTGGTCTTGTGATGTATTATTATTATTATTATTATTATTATTATTATTAGCACCGCGTCTTACTACCCGTTCGGGTTATACGCACTTACGCTAATATGTAATGGTAGGGTGATTGTGAGATGAAATGGAGGACCTACAGTTTAACGTGGAATCCGAACCACGGTGGAGGCCTGGCATTCCCCACATTCACAAGTTGTGATTAATACACGTCTTGTCAGAGGTGAAGAAAGGGTTTGGAAATCAGATAAATCTGTGCCGGAACCGAGGATTGAACCCCGGACCCCAGCTCAAAAGCTCAGACACCTTACCCCCTAGACCACCAGGTCACCCGTCTTGTAATTTCTTTCTAGCGATAGTTCAGGTACAAAGATTAAATTTTTATATTATTATATTAATAAATATTTATGGTATATCAGCACATAAGACAGGCCCCAGACCCTTAGCTCATCACTGCGAGAGGGGAAAAAAAAACATTTCACCAATGATACAGTTT
Organism: Timema monikensis; assembly: GCA_902151445.1. Taxonomy (NCBI): domain Eukaryota; kingdom Metazoa; phylum Arthropoda; class Insecta; order Phasmatodea; family Timematidae; genus Timema; species Timema monikensis. The sequence goes on from CABFVZ010001463.1 coordinate 63,809, forward strand.
TCGACCTTGTTGATAGTCAATCCCGGGACCCTCAGCTCCGTTTGAGATAAGGTGTCGGACAGTGCCGGTACATGTTCTCTAAGTTACCCGCCGTATCTTTCTTCAATCATCAGACTATTAAACAGCCTCCGTGATGTCCAATCATTATTTAGAGCAAGTCGCAAACTGGCAAGCACGCTGACACATCCGAACATCGCTTATATATAAATAATTATTGCGTTCTACGCAGAGATTATTAATGGCTTAATCCAAGGGATAGAGTCGAGAAAGGCTGGTATGAGGAAACGCATCCAAATTAGCGTGGAGAGGGGATAAGAAGAAGAAGAAGAAAGCACAGTGATAGATTGCATGTGGGACACCCGACCCCTCTTTCACCGAAAAACAACCTAGATTAGAGCCTCTACCTTCCCGTCAAATGAAATCCGGTCTGTTATGACTAAACCATCTTTGAACGAGCCGTGAGCGGATTTGTGGATATAGCGAATAAAAAGGTCAGTGTTGTTTCCATTTTTATAACTTAATGTATTTTTTTTAATGTTTCTCCAGTGTAAATACAGACTATATGCTTCTATTGAGTATTAATTATTTGATTTCTTCGGATCGAAAGATTGTTTTGATATAAAAACTGCAAAACACTGGACTTTTCTCACCCTCCCCTCCACCCCACCTTAACACACAAATGAGAGATCTCACATCTTCGAGACTTGCACCGCGAGTTACGTTACAAGGCGTTGGACTCGTATTGCATTTGGTCACCGTTTGAGGACTAAATGAGGTTTTATTAAATCCAGCGAGTGGTTTCCCACGTGTGATTTTATCACTTTAGTTTTCATGCACTCTTCCCACCGCGATAATGCGGCTACATTTCCTTTAAATTATCCTCATCCCTATCGCGTTAGTGTAACAATGAGAATAAGCCGCCGCTCAAAATCAATTATCAAACTATTGTGGGACTTTTTAAAAGTAATCCTTAAGGAAGTGGGTAGGGGAGATCTCATTGGTACGAGGGGTCTATCAGCGGGAAATGCCAAGGTCCCTTCCTTGTGTGCGATACGCCGATTGTTCCTTACAGAGGAAAATGTCATTCAATATGCGTCTGCTCCCAACAAAGGAACAAAGAGCGGGTTGAGGTATTGAGTAGACTGTACAAGAACATCGACGAGTATGAAATGGCCGTTTAAAGTTCAAATTAATTTAGATAAGTCACAGTCATGTCTAATCTAAAGGCAGGTTCACACGCTACGATAAATGCTAGCAATTTATCGTTACGATCGAATATATACGATTTATCGTTGCGTGTAAACAGGACATTGTAGCGATTTATTGGAATTGGATTGGATGGTTGATGCCGGCCGACATCAATTTCTGCGAATCGTAACAAGTTGGAACGTAACGTGTAAACAAGTAGCAGCCATTCATCGCTACGATTTTCCTCAATTCGCATTGGCTGTTCACGGGAAAGGTTGTGTCGAACTAGTTCGTTGTTTCGTTGACAATTGTTTTTATTCAATAATTTTATATGAGAAAATGCCCTTTTCTTCATCAACCACTGGCGGCTCCACTTTCTTCCTGGTCTTCACGACTTTTTCACTTTTCTTGCTAAACAAACGATTACAACAACCACAACAGTACTTCATCTATGGCAAAAGCTAAGTAAGTGTACCGCGGTCGACAATGAATATTGGACAAGAAATCGTTGCATGTAAACAGTACTCACTCTTTCGATCTATTTGAACAATAAATTGTCAATCACATCGTTACGATTTATCGTAGCGTGTAAACCTACCTTAACTTGCGAGGCATTTATACTGAGACATGAGAATATACCTAACACGAAGCATTTTAGAAAAAATTGTTTCAACCCGAGAAAAGCAAGACCACAAACTTTATTTCCAACGCGAAGAAGTGTGGAGAAGAAAAATAACTCATCAATGACACAACAAATACCCTTGCGGCCAGCTCATCTGCAAGAAATGGGCCATAGCGTTTGTATTTACAAATCCCTTTTGACCAATTAATAGAGATAATCAGATCTAGTCCGACGTAGTCTTATTAAAAATGTATATTTCGCAGTAAATGTCTACCTAGTGCAACATCCTCCTGGCTCTATCAGCCACCCAGGCAAAATCTTCTCGAAGGACCAGGGAAGAGAAACGAGGGATTATTGCATCAAGTTATTCGAACATTCTAGAAACAAAGTCTTAGTTAACAATCATGTTTAGATGAGGAGACTCACGAAGTAGTCACCAAGCAGTTATGACCTGAGTTCATCGAGACAAGACTTTTTTTTATTACTAATAAAATTTTAATTATCTCAGTTCCCTAAGAAGTGAAATATCAGCGCGTGTGATGTCGGCTAGCCTACTCTATTCAGTACAGCAATAACGCTGAATAAACACTTGATTCAAATTAAATAAGTGATTCAATTATATACTGATAAAACATTTCAAAATGAACCATTCTCGCATGTAGTGAGTCGGTGTCAAGAAATAAATAATATTACAAATATGTTGCCCCCCGCGGGGCAGGAGCCGCGAACCGGAGAACCACAAATATGACTACCAATGTGAACTTTGAGAAAGTACATCATAGGCCGATATTACTAAAGCATTGCTCGATGTGTTTCGCTTAATACAAGTGCGTGGAAACTCAAAATTTAGAATTTTCAAAAATCATTCATCAATAAGCTTCTCTTAATCTTAGGGTGACCTGGTGGTCTAGGGGTAAGGTGTCAGACTTCTGTGCTGGAGGTCCGGGGTTCAATCCTCAGTCCCAGCACAGATTTATCTGATTACCAAACCCTTCCTTCACCTCTGACAAGACAACTTGTGAATGTGGGGAATGCCAGGCCTCCACCGTGGTTCGGATTCCACGTTAAACTGTAGGTCCTTCATTTCATCTCACAATCACCCTACCATTACACATTAGCGTAAGTGCGTATAACCCGAACGGGTAGTAAGACGCGGTGCTAATAATAATAATAATAATAATAATAATAATAATCTTAATCTTAGAGCTAGAATAAAAATCACGATTATTTCCTCGAAGTACGGACTTTCTGTATATCAAGCTTGAATTAAATATATCAAACAGTTTCAGCTCTGACCTTCAGGTACAGACATAGCGGCAGACAGACAGACAGACACGAGAACAAACAGAATGATGGGTTTGGGGTACACCAAACGTCAAGATACATTCTAATAAAGAGTTCGGAAAAAGTTCACAACACTAAATAAAACAAAAAGAGTATTAATAAAATGATAAAAATAAAATAAATGTTATTAGTGAAAAGATTGACCCGAGGTCAGTGACGTCCTATCGTTGCCCTCATTGAAGCACAGGGGGGTCAAAAAGAATTTACCATCACAGAGTGATCACGTGCATCTCCTAGAGCCCCCCGCCGGCCGCTAATTCAAACGAGGACCGGCATAATTACCACAATCGCATCAAGTGTTCGAATGTATCGTCGTGTGCATTTTATGTATATGCGCATGCGCGCTTAGAGCATAACGGTGGGGGGCGAAGGGGGGAGAATTGTTTTCCAATTTTTTAACCCTTTCAATCAACAGGAGTAAACAGAATTGTTTACAAAAAATAGTTATGATCAAAGTTTATGGATTTCATTCATACTACAAGAATTCCTATTAATGCTATTATCTCTTCAAATACTATTCAAATACAGAGAAAAATCGCCGTTTTTCACTTAACACGGATTGATAAAAAATATATTTTGATTAGAAAAACAATATGTTATATTTAATTCAATGAGATCTTTTTTTTCTTGTATACATAGGCCTATATATAATCTTCGAACCAATGTGCAACAGACTAAGAGGGTTATTTATAAACTCTCCCTAACATTAAACGTTATGTTCTAATATTTATAGAACTCCACTCGTTGCCTCCAAAAAATAGCCTAACTTTATAAACACTCATTTCAAGATGTTGACATCCGGCGCAAATGTTCAGTTTCCTAGATCCTGTTAAAGTTCATCGAACAAAGGTCGAAATAAACAATGGAGAGTAAGAAATAGAGGAAAAGAAGCGCGCGTGGAATTTGAACGAAGGAGGAAGATAATATTTTACATGTTAACAGGAATATTAACTGAATTTCACAAAAATGTCACTTTATGCACCACTTACTTACTATGAGTCTTCCGAGTACGTTTTAATACTATTTTCTATTTGTTTTTTATTGCATTTTACAATTGTTCGGTATAATCGCATGAGTACAGCGGTGTCTGTTTCTAATAACTATTAAGCTGGGAATGTAGGGGACGCGAGAAAAGCCCAGTGTTTTTGCAGTTTTTATAGCAACACTTTTTTTTTGCCAAAATAAATCAAATATTTCTCCAGTGGAAATATATAGTTTAATTTCCTTCACACGGTGAAATCAAAAGTTGTTGAATATCCGTCAAGAGCACACCAACATTAAATGACAAAACTTTTTAAACGAAGAGAAAAAGTTGTCATTAAATTCCAGGAAACCCTTGACAGATATTCAACAACTGTTGATATCACCAGGTGAAGAAAAATAAACTATGTGTTTGTAATGAACCCATATTTAATTTATTTTGGCCAAAAACAAATGCTTTGATAGAGAAACTGCAAAAACGCTGGCCTTTTCTCGCTTCCCCTACATTCCCAGCTTAAGGGGCCTGCCTACATTGTCGACAAGACGCTTTGCAGACGTACAGAACCCCTACGTTAATTTACCCTCCCACCATTTAGTTCAAAAAATTAAAGAATGAGGCCCGCGCAACAAATTTTATTTTAGAAATAATTTAAAATTCTCATTTTGAGTTATGTTTACGCGTATCTGTTAGGAAACGTGCTTGATTTTATTTAATATAATAAGTATGTACATAACAAAATAAAAAGTATCGTATAATGTCCTGTATTTTGCAGCTTGCAGTCCTAGGTTCGGTAAATTGGGCATGGCAGTCCAAGACGCGGTACACACAAAACAAAATATCTAAGAGTTAACGTATTATGAAGCTGTTACTTTTGCCAAAAAGTGCCAGTTTTTACAACTATGATTCATAACAAATATGTCCGACACTTTAGCCCAGTCGGTAGCGTGCCTGCCCATTGATTTAAGGGCCCCGGGTTGGATTCCTGGCGTGGCCGAAAATTAAACATAGATGAAAATATGAGTTACTCTTTCATATTGATAAATTAAGGTCGAGGACTGGATGTTGTGCCTGTCGCAGTCTTAAGTTAGATTATAAGACATATGAACCTACGACATATCCTACAACTTATATAATATATTAATAGTGAATATTCGACATTTGTTTTGTATACCTTTCAAACGAATCTTCGTGTTGATTTAAACGAGTGAACAAAGACATGATTATATATTGCGTAAAGTTTTAATTCTAAGCTGCTATTTTATCATTCTTGAACGTTAATATGTTTCAAAGAGGGGTAGGCGGAATAATACTATTTATCTCATCAACAAGATTTATTTTTATAATGTAGGTCCGCAAACTTTGGCAACTGGTAACATTGCTTAATTTAACAATGATAAATTACAAGAAAAAATGAGTCACAGAATATTCTAGAAGGTGAGTTTTTTTCTTACAACATTCTTGGATAATCGTGACTGAAGCTGTAAAGCAGAATGTGGAGGGAAATGGTAGCATGGCCCGGCCCACAAGGCGTTCTAAAGGTCATTTTGTCGCCCTGTTTATAAGCTCCTACAACCGTAAATGATGCCACAATAGTATTTTAGTAAAATGTGATTGTCATTGTTTATTACATTATGATGTGGTATCGCTTTTTATTTATTTAATGCGAGGTTAAAAAGATCACAGGTCAAAAGTGTTTTGAACCCTGGAGAGATTATAAAACGACCCAAGGCCACTGTACCAAATAATATATAAGTTATAACAAAAAACTTATGCCTCGCGTATTATTATTATTATTATTATTATTATTATTATTATTATTATTATTATTAGCACCGCGTCTTACTAACCGTTCGGGTTATACGCACTTACACTAAAGTGTAATGGTAGGGTGATTGTGAGATGAAATGGAGGAACTACAGTTTAACGTGGGATCCGAACCCCAGTGGAGGCCTGGCATTCCACACATTCACAAGATGTCTTGTCAGAGGTGAAGGAAGGGTTTGGTAATCAGATAAATCTGTGCCGGGACCAAGGATTGAACCCTGGACCCCCAACAGTACAGAAGTCTGTCACCTTACCCCTAGACTGCCAGGTTACCTTCACATATAATAGATAGCTAGGTTAGAAAAATTAAAAATTAATGCTGTTGATCACCAACCACGAAAATGTGTTATGTTATAAAATGTTATTATTCCGTGTGTGACGTCGCAAACCTTTTGAGCGAGTGTTGAAGCTACCAGCATCTCAATTTAATCCTCCGTTACCTTATGATGACTTAGGTTAGGAATAATGTATACTTTTTTTTATAAGAAAATAGGTTGGGTAAAACCTGGTGGGCTTTGTAAAAACGCGGGCACTTTAATCGTCCCCAAGGTCATATGATAGTTTGGTCCTTCTCTCGTCCAATCAGATAACCTTGAACAACAAAGTTTAGCGCCACTTTCTTGTGGTACATTGCCAAAACTAAAAAAGGAAGGTAGCTTCTTATATAAATTTAAAAAAATAACACTTAAATTTAATGTCAGACTGCAGTACTATAATAATATATTGATGATAAGAAAAAGTATAATTCTAAGATTGATTTATAAAAAAAACTCATTAAAATCGCCTTTCAATTATTACCTCATCATATTTTTCCCTACGAGATCTTCCTAACTCGTAGACGAGTGATACGGACGGAGGAAAGTAGAATTTAAAGCAAACGCACCCGCATTTGTGGTAAAATAGGGTTGAAAACCTTTTAAGAAAGAAAGAAACCTTAGTATACTCCGTCGAAATTTAGGTCCCGGCCTTATCACAACGGGTAAACTAAATGAGTTTGATATAGACCATGCGTCCACCTGCGCGCGTACTTACTTAACAATAGATCACAGCTTTGGAATAGGTTGATAAGTGTACGTTAATAGATTGCTTTCATTAAATAATACATAGAAATCGAACCAAGTTCCTTCAAATACGAGTTATACACGGTCACGAAACACTGAGGAATTTAGCAAAAGTTTTGCCAATTCAAGTGGGATAGTAAAAAATATATATATATTTAAACCTTTTTTTTTTACTCCCCCGCGGCCAGTAAAAATAAACAAAAGCCAGAGGAAAGAGGGGCCATGAGAAGAGAATACGTTAATTCTCCCATACAGCTTCAGATGTCACAACACCTGGCAACGGTCCAATCCGGAGACGATCTTTCCGCTTCTTTTCGTCTTTAAGTTGTCACCATTTCTGTTTGTTCAATATTACAACACGCTCCGACTATATTATTATTATTATTATTATTATCGCGTCTTACTACCCGTTTGGGTTGTACGCACTTACGCTAATGTGTAATAGTAGGGTGATTGTGAGATGAAATGGAGGACCTACAGTTTAACGTGGGATCCGAACCACAGTGGAGGCCCGACATTCCCCACATTCACAAGATGTCTTGTCAGAGGTGAAGGAAGGGTTTGGTAATCAGATAAATCTGTGCCGGGACCGAGGATTGAACCCCGCCTACCTACAATAAATGCGACAAAGTGCTCTACCATTACCACTACACTAGCGCAGGCAGGAATAAAATAGTAGTCAATTACCCCCTCCCCTCCTCTCAAAGCCTAACTAGTTATAGCACGACTGGTTGCACGATACATGATCCCCCCCCCCCTTTTTTTTGCGCCGCATATTTTTATCCGTCCCTAATAACATATGTAGTTTTTTTCTTATTATTTTTGAGGCGAGGTGAGGTTCATTTTCTGAGCCGACTGATTATATAAGCACAAGACCATCTTGAACAGACACAACACCCAGCACCCCAGGCCGTTAATTTATCATTGTGAAAGGGGGAGGGAACCCGCATTTTACCCTTCTTTATCACGTTTACTATGTTTTATCATTTAAATCACTAGTAATAAATATTGGAGTTTATAAAAAAAAGTCAATTCAAATGTTTATCAAGATTTACTCGACAGTAAGAAAAAGTAAATTAAATTTATATGGATAATCTAAACCATAAAGTGCCTTAGGGGCGGAGATCAATATAAAAATTCACAAGTTTTTTAAAGGTATTTAACATACGTTTTCTTAATCTACTGATTATATCAGTACACGAGAATTTCTATGAGCGAGAGCGAAAGGGCCCTACCAATTTTGTCGGGAAAGATATTTCCATATACCTTCCAGAGCGCTTTTACATACCATGACCGACATGGGACTGAAGACTTTACTTCCCCTCCGAAGGAAGTTGTGCCACAGATTTTTATCGCTCAAGAAAAATCCGTAGACTCGGGCTGGTTTTGAACCCACAAACATCGCGTCCTGAGGCGAGAACTTTAACTCAAAACCATCGAGATTCCCATCGAGTTTATCTAAGTCTTTATAAGAACTATCTTGATTACCGTGACCTAATAGATAATGAAAAAAAAAGCGTTTTAGACAGAATTATTTCAAACCCAAAACTAAGACACCGGTTGATTACAATTCTGTCGTTACCACACCCAAACACCAACATCTCAACTGCCAGTAATAAATGAACCCGGGACTCTCATAATTCAGCAGATACGCTATAGACCGAGTGTGTCAAGTAATCGGACATCTAAATTCGTAAAACTAACCGAATATCACACATTTAGATCTAAAATAAAGATGACAATGTCGTAGGAAGTTATCATCGATTCTATAATAAATAAAATATGTTTATAATGTCCGGATATGATACTCAAACACATTACATAATGGTATTTAAATTAAATTACGCTATCGAAATCACAGTCCAGAACAAACCCGATCTGTCTATCCTTTGTAGGCCAGACCGTTTCTTTAATCATTGTCAAATGGAACATCTGAATCAACGGGTGTGTGTGTAAAAAGTTAAAATAGTTGTGAAACCTCCGCCACCTGTGACAGTAATTAAAACATGTTCACCTTTCACACACCCCTCCCCTTTCCCTTCTGACGTCGCGTATAGGAAGTAACGTAGCAGAAACGCGTCCCTCAATGCACCGGCCATGTTCCACGTCTACCTGATTAACGTCCCTACTGCACGCCTGGTTGAGCCGACCAGCGTGGAATACCCAGAGATAATCTAGATTCTAGAATACAAGATGAAACATGGCGTACGAGGGAGGAGATTGTAGTATCGAGATTAAATATATGGGATGAGATGAACTTACTGCGAGATACCCAACAATATGGAGTACTTATGAAACTTAGACCGAACTTATCAAAATCATTCGTCGAAATGTTAGTACAGTAGCCCCATGGCTTCTTTGGTACTGACTGACAGCTCCCAGCTGACGACTTCGAAAAGTTACCAGACCAAATTATGTATCCCTACGCCGAACCATGTGATCTGCAAAAACATGTGTTTAGCAGCTGTCACTTCTAACAGTCAAAATGTAGATACATATCGAGATGTTGACTGTCAGAAGTCGTTAGCTGTCAGTCAGCACCAAAGAATTCATGGGGCTACTGTAGTTAGTTATCATCGTAAAGTCTAGCGAGCACTTGGAAACATATTTCAGGAAACATTGTTTGCAAATGTGTTTCTCCTATTGTATTCCCTAAACTGTTTTAGAACGATTTGCAAACATTTGTTCGTGTTTCCTTTGTATTTTCCCCAATAGGAAACAATGTTTCTTGTCACCCATTTCAAACGGGTTACAAGAAACAAAGTTTGCGCGTTCCAGGAAAATCGTTCATTATCCTGGGACAAACCATTTGTAGAACAACTTTAAAATATGTTGGAGACATTTGAGTGAAGTTGCTAAAACCACTGCCGTCCTCGAGCTTCAGTTCTGTCGGAAGATAATTTGCATACTAGTGTGAACCATTTTGAAGCACTGTACAAACCCACCAACGTTTTCTTCGTCGCTGTCTTCCTAAACAGTCCATAACTAGGTACAAAGCAGCATCCTCGGAAAAACATTTTGTACTCTACTGAACTCTGGACGGGAAACATTGTTTCATCATCATTGAAGTCTGTACACGAAACAATGCTTCATTAATGAAGTCTGTACACGAAACAATGTTTCATCAATGACGTCTGTACACGAAACAATGTTTCATCAATAAAGTCTGTACACGAAACAATGTTTCATCAATAAAGTCTGTACACGAAACAATGTTTCATCCATAAAGTCTGTACACGAAACAATATTTAACTGTTTGCAAACAATATGTTTATCATGTTTGTGAGCAACAAGAAACATTTCTGAAACATTGGGAAACAATGTTTCCAGATACAGACCTGGCTTGAGAAACAAAATGACAACTTCAATGCAATAGGTCAAATATGCAGTCACAAGATTTAACGTTCCCTTTCCCCACCACGTCTAATTACACGTCCAGGCTTTACGCTTTCAATTACAATAATGGGGAAGGGATAATGAAAGTCTAATTTAAAGGAAATGCATCCATATGTATGGAGGGTACAGAATTGGCCTGCCTCGTCACTGGTAAACCACACTAGACGAGAGTGACGTTATTTAGTCCTTATGCCCACCAATGCGGGTGTATATATTTTAATACATGAGCTAGCACAAATTAACTTTTTAAATTTCCATACATTGAGTAGTTTCAGACTCCATTCCTGACTGATTTCGTCTAGTGTATGTTTCTAAGCGCTGCGTAATACACTATTTCAAATCCCCTCACGAAACATCAACCTGTAAGTAAGAGGTGAAGCCCAACAATGTGGAGAACACATATCGTAGCTTCAGTCCAATTTTCATAAGAATGATCTTATATGACAGCTAGAACAGTTACTAGATCTACTTTCACGTATTCATACGCTAAGTCACGTGGTCTCGAGCGATTACTTTTGCTATAAAAAAAAGTAATGTCTATAAAATAGCATTAATAATCTAGTAAAATGTCATAGGAGTTTGTATTTTTTAAATGTTTCTTGTCGCAAACACCCTGCTATACAAAAGCCACTTCCCTAACGAGACGTTCTCAAACAACGCAGAGAGTCGCTCAAGTTGGCAAAGTCTGGTTCGTCCTTGACGCCATCATTTCCGGCGAGGGCAGAGGAAGTTGAGACGGGGGGAGACGCGATATTGACATTAGCACACGTCAATAAGTTTGCTCGAATGTGAAACTAGTTTTCATTTCAATCCACCCAGGGATGCACAAACGTCCCAGATTCTCATAAAACACCGATAAAGATGTATATTTTATCATCGAGTGGTTAGGGAGACTACTTGAAAAATTTAGGAGATTATGGTCTAATCCCGAACGGTACCTAGAAGGAATTTATATTTAAAAAAATTAATTGGCTTGTTTACTCTTTAAAACTATGTAAATTCTTGACGTTATGATCGAATTATATTAAAAGTTAGTTTGTAAGTCGTCATGTGATCATTATAGCTGTGTTTGAGAAATACGCGTTTAGTGGGGAAATAAATCGACACAAGCTTCAAAGTCAGCTTTGAATGGTTCATGGACCTGAAAGAACTTAATCTTTATTTTTTTTATTTTGAAAGAAGGAAATTTAGACTAATAACTACATATCCGACCATTGAAAAACCTTTTAGAGATGATTGTTAATATTTATATTATTAAATAAAAGTTTAGTTCTAGTAGATTTTTAACTGTTAGAAAAGGTTATTTAACCGGCGAAGGGACTATAGTTAGGCAATCACACTATATTAACAATAAGATTAGACATAGTTACATTACTATAAAACTGTAACATGCTTATGATAGCGATTGGACACTGAACAAACTATTAAACTTTTTTTCACTGTAATAATAATAATAATAATAATAATAATAATAATACTTAGCACCGCGTCTTACTAACCGTTCGGGTTATACGCTTTAAGTACTAATTACGCTAATGGATTATGAATTGGGAAGGTTGAATTAGAGGAAGTGAACCCACATTTGCGTGGAGGGAGAGTGGAAAACCAATTAGGAAAAACCACCCCTAGTTCACCTGACCGAAATTCGAACCTAGTTCTCCCCGTCCTCGGCGGTCGAGCTCAACACGACTAGCGCGTTAGCCAACTACGCAACCGAGGCGGGTAATATATTTATTATTTTGTCTGTTTCTTAGACTTAGGTCATAAGTAAAATAATTTGCTGAAAATATTAAAACGCATCGACATACCCCCTGAATACAATAAATTTACTATTTAATTTTTCACATGTTATTTATTTTGCTACATGCTTTTTATTGTTTTTCATGGGTATTTTTAGTAGTTTTGTTGGACTATTGCAAGTATTTAAAAAATATTCTTAGGATGTCAAGCCATTATCATCAACTCACAAATATAGACGATAGCTTTATTATAATTTGGGTATAATGAGGAATTATTATGCTGACGGCAAAACTTTATCAAAAGAAACTGCACTAAGTTCAACAACATTAAACTTTATTAAAAATGGTAAAATTAAATGAACTGTACAGTTAGTTCAATATATAAACATTACAAATATGGTCAGTAAAAATCCATTTATTTTCAAACTCTGTATGTATTCTCGATTGTTTACTTTTTACTGTGTTGATTTTTTTTTATCTCAGCCAGTTTTCCGCTTATAAATAACAAATATAAATAAATAGACACACAAAACTACATCCAGCATGGAGTTTGCTTGAATATGCCTTTCCTTTTGTTTTTGCTGAGTACGATGGTTTTTTGTATGACGTACACTTTTAAATTATACTTTTAAATTATACTACTATAAAGCCACATGGCTGACCGACTTCTAGATAAGCTAGAAACTTGAAATTTGGCAAACTTATAGCTTCTAGCCTGTAACCGACGGGAAAATTCCAAAAAGTTAAAAATCTTAATTTTTAACACCCGAAAAAAATTCCAAATGACTGAATAACTTTAAAGCAGGTGCGGTATACACAATACAATACCGGTAACTTCAAGTTGTTACGTTCAAAATAACGCTGGAATTACATTAGTTTACATCCATTTGCAAAGAAAACTAACAGGGGATTTGGGGGCGGAGCCCCCAACGAGCAAAGCTATATATATATTTCTAAAACTAGTGTGTATTCTGTTGCTTGTTTTTATTATATTAGTAGGGGACTATAGTGTCAGTTGCCTGGTTACTAGCGCGGGAATCGAGAGCAGGACTCTGGCCCTTTAACAAAACCTTGTAAAAAAATTAGGATAGCTGCGATAGACACACACACACACACACACACACACATACATACATCGCATCTATGTATATATAAAGTTCAGAATATTTCGTTTCTTGACAAAATATATACAGGTTGTATCGATTTATGTGGAAATAGCTGAGGTGTGTTGTTAATAGCCCTATTTGATACACCCCTGTTAGTGTAGCTGCTGCCCTGCCTTTGTACCAGCAGTGATACGTCACAAGGTGTGCAACAATGACTATTAACAATTCCAACAGAACCTCTGGAACCACTTGGCATAGGACATATGTTCACAAGAACTTGTGTCTTGTTTTGAGGTTTACTATCCACACATCAGTTACTTTTCACATAAAATTATACAGCCTGTATACTTACGCTGTGTGTGTTTATTAGTGAACGTATTAATTTTTAAATAACACCTTTTTTTTTACTCAAATAACCTATAAAAATTTGCTCTATATATATTTACGTTATCCTAAGAAAGTGAAAGAATTAATAAGAAATGGCGTTTCCCAAACTCTGATAAAGTCTGTCTATCTTGCACGGACCCTCGTTAATCAATCGGAAAGAGTCCAATCCATCAATGAAAGACAATCTAAGATCCAAAGGTTTGAATGGGGAAACAAACAAGGCTATCCGGAACACAAGCCGCCTGCTTGACGCAATCTGGTCTCCAAACAAGAGTTCGCAACAATACAAGGCTTTTCCTGACAACTTCCACCAAGGAACACAAATATTCATTGGAGATAGATAACACGTGTATTTTTCAACGTCAAATCATACCAGTTCAATACGTGTAATATAGTATTGGTAGCGTGGAAATTATCCGGGAAAGAGTGCGGAGGGGTAGGGGGGGAGTACATGGAGTACATGAGATAAAAGAGGAAGCAAGAATGAAATGGTGTGGACATGTAATGAGGTTGGAGAAAGATAGGATGCCAAAGAAAATTATGGAAATGGAGTGTGTAGGAAAATACCCACAAGGGAGGCCTAGATAGAGATGGTAGGAGCAAATAACATTATTATTATTATTATTATTATTATTAGCACCGAGTCTTACTACCCATTCGGGTTATACGCTCTTACATTAATGTGTAATGGTAGGGTGATTGTGAGATGAAATGGAGGACCTACAGTTTAACGTGGAATCCGAACCACGGTGGAGGCCTAGGCATTCCCCACATTCACAAGATGTCTTGTCAGAGGTGAAGGAAGGGTTTGGTAATCAGATAAATAGCAAATAACAGAAAGTGTGGAGGATAATGGAAGAAATTAAAGGAGGAAGAATTGTGTAAAGACAGAGGAAGATGGAGGCATTTTACTAAACTTAGAGCACGGCCAGACTGGAGCGAGCGCTCGAGCCGGTACAGTCTAGTTTACAGGCGGTAGGCAATATGATTGTATTTTGGTTCATTGAGTGCTGCAAAACTTCTCATTTTGACATTTTAATTATTATCGATAGGTTTAGCACACTTGAGATTAACAGCCTAATTTAATTGGTAAGATCATAAACCATATATATGTATATATATATATATATATATATATATATATATGTAAAACTGATGTGTTAAAATACTTCAATATTATCAAAGTAGGCCTTTACAAATAAGAATCACCATTAGCGTGGAGAGAGGATGGGAAAACCACAACAATAAATCTCATTTCAAAAATCACCCTCAGTTCACTGAGCCAAGATTCGAACCTTTGCCTCCTTGTCAACAACTATCGAGAGCTATCACGCGCTCGCTCGCCAGTTTGGCCGAACCCTATCCGGCCACAGGCTTGAAACAGATGATGATGATTATTATTATCGAAGTTGCTTGTTAATCAGATTAACGCGCTTTTAGGCTCGCGGACTAAGGCCGTATATTATAGAAGATTCAACCCAAACTGCTTATTTTTTAATTTTATTTTTAGCCCCGCATCTTACTACCCGTTCGTAGCGTACTTAATACATAAGCGTATAGCCCTAAGTGGTAATAAGACACGGTGCTAAAAAAATGCAAGTAAATTAACCTTGGTCAAATGGGGCAAAATAATAATCCATCTTGAGTTAATTCTAGAAACTTTTGCCCGCGACTTACAGAGGAGTGTAAGGTATAATAAGGAGTGACCTTAATGCGCCTTAAAAAAAACCTACAGTGAACACGAAAGGGAGGGGAGAAGGGTCAAAGGTCACACACACCGTCATTGCTCCTCCCAGTTCTGAAGGTCAACACCACAATCTGCTCGAAAGGAACTAATCAAACTGTGTAGCAGACAGGACCCACTGAGGATGATACTAGGACAGTCTTAATTTTTAAAAAAGTGCCATCCCACGGATAACGAACGCGTAACTTCGGTAAATAGCTACAACTAAAACCAGGCGTCGGATCGTGGTGCTGTTTTATCAAGTAAAAAAAACCACTGGAATTGAGATCAGCGAAACAGTTTTATCATATTTAAAAAACTATAACAATATTAAAACATT
The DNA here is from genome assembly GCA_902151445.1 of Timema monikensis. NCBI lineage: Eukaryota > Metazoa > Arthropoda > Insecta > Phasmatodea > Timematidae > Timema > Timema monikensis. The sequence goes on from CABFVZ010001463.1 coordinate 79,521, forward strand.
ATTTTAATTTTATTTTTTAACAGCGCGTCCTACTAGCCTTTCGGGTTATCCGTTTACATGTGCTAATGATCTAGGGATTGAAAAGGCTGAATTTAGAGGTAGAGTACCCAAATTTGCATGGAGGTAAAGTGGAAAACAATTTTTAAATTTGTGAAGAAGGAAAGTGGAAAACCATTTTGAAAAAAAAAACACCTTGGTACACCCGAACGGAATTCGAACCCCGCTCTTCTTGTCATCGGAAGGTATACCTAACCCGAGATTGACGCCTTAGACCATGCAACCACCGAAGCAGGTACAGGTAGTTAACGTTTCCGACTCCGTTTTAAATAATTTCTTCTCAAATTAGTTTTAAAAATAACTCAATATACCATCAAAAGGTTAAAGAAAGGTTATGTCCTGAAGCAGAGATAATGATCAAAATATTAAAATAAACCTGTTTGAAAGATTCGAATCAAGAACCTTTGGTATAGTGCATCAAAGCTCTATCACTGAGTTACCCGGGCTATGACCATGCACCACTATTAAAATACCAAACCTCTCGTTACATAAATAGGGAGAACAATATGTATTTTTTTATGTGGAACAGAGGTACATTATGTTTATTTAGTTTTTATTATTTCAGTGCGTCATTCACATCATCAATGTATATTTTTTTTATTTTTCTGAAGCAAAAGCTATCCCTAGAAAAATTTGTTTTGTTTTCAAAATAACAAAAACATTGCAAATGAGCATGTTAATTTAACTACACTCATATGATAATTAGTTTTTCGTACAAATGATAACAGCAAAAATATTAAAATGTATATTTATATTTAGTTTATTTTAGTTCTAAAAAAATGCATGGTTAGTAAATGCAATTGTGACGGTTTATTATGGTAGTAAAGCGTGCGTTATGGTGAACGGACCTTTGAGAGAATGGTTTGACATTGAACAGGGTGTTAGACAAGGTTGTGGTACCTCTCCAGGGTTGTTTAATGGATAAATGTATGAGGGATTCTTGTGAGGACGCGGTTGGTGTACAAATAGACAAGATGAATGTTAAAAAGTGCTGCTATATGAAGATGATGCCGTATTAATGGCTGAGAATGAAAGTGAATTGCATAATGAATTAAATCGTTTTAATATGGCGACAGGCAGAATGGATCGTAGGAAAAATTTCTCCAAAACTAAATTGATAGTGTTTGATAAGGACGGATCAGGGAATGATTTACAGCTTAGTATAAAATGAAAACTGTTAGAACAAGTAATGATTGTATGTACCTAGACTGAATGTTCTGTAATGAGGAAATCGACAGATGGCTGAATGCATCTCAGAGTAGTTGGATGTATGTAGACTATTGCAAAGAATGAAGTAGTATCGAAAGAGACAAAGGTGGCTGTGTATAAGTGTGTTAATGCCAACATTAATGTATGGATGTGAAGCATAGATTGTCAAGAGAAACAAAAGAGCAAGGTGAATGAGGTTGTAATGAGATATCTAAAAAATGCTTGTGGAAAAACTCGTATGGACAGAGTCAGTGATGAATGAGTACTGAAGGAGTGTGGTTCGAAAGGTAATCCAACAGTTCAATGTGAAAGAAGCGTCTTACGTTGGTTTGGACATGTTGAGAGGATGAGTGTGGATCGAGTGATGAAGCAAATATATATAATAAAAAAGGACGTGTGTGTGTTTGTTTGTTTGTCTCTGTGTGCGATGCCCAGCCAAATCTACGGCACGCATAGATCTGAGATTGTTAACAAGGTGGACGGAAGGGGGTCCCCAAATGCACCTCGAAGCCGCATTTTTAATTATCTTTTTAATTAAGCTATTTTTAACAGATTTTTGAAGAAAATATTTTTTATCTGGTTTAGAATTACGTTTAAGAAATACGGTCATTATGGGGGGAGGGGGGATGCCATTAAAATAAAAACACCCCTTTTCCATTCGGTCGACGATTGAACTCAGGTCTCCGGGGGATAGTTTCAAGAATATTACCGCATCTCCACTAGCAGAAATTAATATCAGGCTGCCCAAGAGGACGGGCCTTTACCAAATACTCAACCTCGATAAACTCCGTGTATAACCGCACTTCTGTACTGGGGGTCCGGGGTTCAATCCTCCGTCCCGGCACAGATTCATCTGATTACCAGAACCCTTCCTTCACCTCTGACAAGACGTGTATTAACCACAGCTTGTGAATGTGTGGAATGCCCAGGCCTCCACCGTGGTTCGGATCCCACGTTAAACTGTAAGTCCTCCATTTCATCTCACAATAACCCTACCATTACACATTAGCTTAAGTGTGGGTTGTACACCCAAACGGGTAGTAAGACGCGGTGCTAATAATAATAGTATAGCCGATATTGAGTCTAGCCTATTGCGAGAGTGACGCCTTGGTCCATGCAGCCATCAATGTGGGTGAACAGGTATTGTTTAAAGAGTGTTTGGCTGGTATAAAGAGCCTCCCGAGCCACGGGTTGGTCCCCCCTGGCCCACAGTGAGAGCACCTGTGAATGTGGCACGACGAGGTAACACCTTATTACGTCACTTTATTGTTTGCTCGTTCTTTAGTAAACTTGACAAGCTACACACGAATTCAAATAGCCTAGAAATGAAACTATGGTCCTACACGAAAAGAGATAAAGTTCATTAATGCAATTTGAATAGTGTAAGTAACATTTGTGCAAAGAAAAAAAAACTACCAATAAACTGAAGAGTAGGAAGGGGAGTCTTAGGTTTCGAATCTCGGTCAGGTTGACTTGGAGGGAACGGGGGTTCATGTGATTTTCCAATCCTTTCTCTACCATACACTTGGTTTATTGACACTTTATACATATATATTTTTTATTGTGGTTCAAGTTGAGACATTTTCAAAACTTCCTGATGCATAGGAGTACTCAGCAATTTTAGAGCCGAACCAATAAGTTTAATTTAAATTTGGGATGTGAAGAGAACGAAAGTGACATTAAAAAAACCTGGTGGTCAAAACAGGTAAATCTAAATTTCAAGACCAACAGCATACATAATGAAAAACCGTGTTTAGGTTGAAGAGGTACACAGCTATGGCTAGAAAAACTATTTACAAGAAACCCGCCTCGGTGGCGTAGTTAGCTAAAGCACTAGTTTCGCGATGAGCTAGACTACCGAGAACGGGGATATCGATGTTCTAATCTCGTTCGGGTGAACTGAAGGGTGATTTTTTTCCAAAATGGTTTTCCACGCAAATGGGGGTTCACTTCCTCACTATTGAACCTTCCCAATTCTTAATCAATTAGCGTAATTAGCACGTAAGCGTATAGCCCGAACGGGTAGTAAGACGCGGCGCTAAATGATATTACTATTTACAAGATTAGCGTGAAAAGTATAAAGTTATAGCGAACAGTGAATTGGTAGCCCCCACGCTCGTATCGACCGAGCCACCGGTGCATGGAAGGCGGTATGCAATCGATAGAGGCCAGGTAGGGCCAGAGGACAACCCTTTGCGCGGAGAGGTCACGGGCGAACCTGTTGCAGGACACCAAGTCAAGTCAACTCAAGTCGGTAGAGCGGCTGTTTACCGATCTTTAAGGGTATCTGGTACAGTTCCCGGTGAATGCAAAATATACGTCACTGTGAGATTGGGTTTGTTCCTTTTCGTTAAATGGTGTAGTAACATTTTGGGGTCAGGATGGTATGCCTGTCTTTGGAAAATCTACTATTATAATCTACCGATCCATCGGATGGCTGCTCAGTTCAGAAAATGGATCGGCGATAACAACTGAAATATCCTACAGCCAATTATAAGAAGTACTTGTATTTAGGTTAAGTTAGTTTTAAGTATTTTTATAAATCTTTAGGTTAAATTAGTTGTAAGTCCATAGGTGTTGATATTGTGGGTAATAATTGGAGCGAAATCTCTGGTAGGGCGCCTCCCCAGATGGCGGTGAGGAGGATGCCACCCACATTGGGGTTCTCGCCGATCTGGGGACTATTAGATCCAGAGTGCGGCGGGACACCCAGCGGGGTAGCGTACCGGGGGCGTAATATAACCGGGGCGGACCAACTAGTAGGTTAGGTATAGGAAAGAAGGACAAACAGAACTATTCGATTTAGGTGTTTATTCTAAATTTATTATCGTATTTAAAAAAAGTTGCTAAAATATGTCATGTTAATTCAAGATGTAGATCTAGGTCCTGAGCTACATGTTATGAATAGAGATAAATAATGTAAATAAATAAATATTATAGTCTAGACCAACAAACGTACCCCTCCCATCTTATTATAAACAAAGGAAACACGTGTATTATTTTGTAATTTATAAACGGTTGTTCCAACTATTTATAAAGTGGCTAGTCAAAATATGTGTTAGTTAACTTACTGGGTGTTTTTTTTAAATATAATTAATACAACTCAGTGATATGTCGCGTGAGTCTTGGGGTACGCGTACCACAGTTTGGTTAACTTGGCGATCGACTTAAGGAATGTATTATATGGGTAAGCAAAATTTATGAGACAGCAAACACTCATCCACATCGGTGGTCGCATGGTCTAACGCGCTACTCTCGCAGTAGACTATACTGCCGATAATAGGGCGATCGGGGTTCGAATCTCAGTCGGGTGTACTGAGGGTGGTTTTCCCCAAACTGTTTTTCCATTTTTCCCTCCAAGCAAGTGCGGGCACACTTCCTATACATATAACCTACCTGATCCCTCAAACCATTAACATAATTAGTACATAAGCATATATATCGGGTGACCTGGCAGTTTAGGGGTAAGGTGTCAGACTTCTATGCTGGGGGTCCGGGGTTCAATCCTCAGTCCCGGCACAGATTTATCTGATTACCAAACCCTTCCTTTAACTCTGACAAGACGTGTATTATTCACAACTTATGAATGTGAGGAATACCAGGCCTCCACCGTGGTTCGGATCCCACGTTAAACTGTAGGTCCTCCATTTCATCTCACAATCACCCTACCATTACACATTAATGTAAGTGCGTACAACCCGAACGGGTAGTAAGACACAGTGATAATAATAATAATAATAATAATAATATAAAAAATAATAACATAAGCATTTAAACCAGACGGGTAGTAGACGCGGTGCTAAAATAAAAAAAAACACTCTAGTGGTTCCGTTTTTAAAAACGGGACCGTACTTAAAAAAAAAATTAAAATATAGTTTTTTAACAAAAGCCCAAAAACAGAAATAGTTCTAGAGGGTGGTGATCTTTTCGTAGTAATGGTCTGTGTACGCGCAGAGTATCCAAACGAAAGATAATAACTACCCCCCCCCCCC
>CABFVZ010001463.1:101535-116163 GCA_902151445.1 Timema monikensis
GGAATGCCAGGCCACCACCGTGGTTCGGATTCCACGTTAAACTGTAGGTCCTTCATTTCATCTCACAATCACCCTACCATTACACATTAGCGTAAGTGCGTATAACCCGAATGGGTAGTAAGACGCGGTGCTAATAATAATAATAATAATAATAATAATAATATTATTATTAGCACCAGGTCTTACTACCCGTTCGGGTTGTACGCACTTACGCTAATGTGTAATGGTAGGGTGATTGTGAGATGAAATGAAGGACCTACAGTTTAACGTGGGATCCGAACCACGGTGGAGGCCTGGCATTCCCCACATTCACAAGATGTCTTGTCAGAATAATAATGTTTAGTATCGTTTAAATAAGATTACAAACCGATCTAGAAAATTTTCTGACTTCCACCCACTTACCAGTCTGCTGATCACTATTATTTGCCCAATTTTTTAGAAACAATAAATTAAACTTTATTTATCTTTCTTTTTAGATATTTAGTCATGCCTATGCCTACGAAAGTGCACCCAGTACAGCTATATTTGTCCTATTCATAATAAAATTGTGTGAAACAAAAAAAAGGATGATAAGAAAAACGAAAGACTTTTAAAAACGGGTGACAACCGTAAGTTCTTGACAAGTGAGGTTCTTCGGCGCCGTCCTAAATTAGGTTATGCAACCAGGCAGTGTCCCAGCGGACGTGAGGTGAATTGGTTGCATAGATACTATCCTTCAAGGAGTAGGATACGAGACGGGTATGGAAAATAGTTGGTTGTCGCAGGATTCTACAAATATAATAACTGATATGCAAATTATGTTGAAGTCTTGGGTGATTAAATATTAATTTGGTTAAATAATGTATTAATAAAGGGATACATTTACTACATTTTTACGAGCCAGGCTTCTTATCATTCGTCCGAGTAATCTACATAATACTGATTATATAGGGATGAGGAAAAATGTAATTCAAAGATATACCATTCCAGATGACGTGCAATACTTTCTTTGACAAAACAGTATTTTCTTGAAAATTGAATTTAATGGTCCAAGTAACGTGGATCAGTCGCAGGGTATAAATTTACCCTCCACACTTAACAAAGAACTCCAAACTGACCTCCCGTCGCTTATCAAAATAGAACTCCTTCCTACGGGAGAAAAACCTTCCGCGAGTCTACTAGACGCTATGGCAGAGGTTTAGGGGAACTCCAAGCGTCCGATAAGACGTCCCCAGGCGCGGAGCGAATTCGGGAGGGGGGGAGGGTTAGTTGACCCCCCCCCCCCTTATGAAGGTTAGAAAATTAATACAAAAATCAAAATGAAAGTTCAAATTTTAGAAATAAAATACAACACATATATATTTTAAACAATTATCGTTTTAAGCGCATACACCTCTTAGGCCGGGTTCACACGTGCGTTATTTATCCGCGTTTATTCAATGTTTGATATGACTCACGCAAGTGTGGAAAAAATATTCGTGTTAGTTTACTAATTTTTGTCGTGCATAGCGAGTAACGAACATGGTTCCTCATAGAGACGGTAGACTACCACACATCAAAGACTAATACTCGCCTGAGAGCAGTTCATCCACGAATACCGAATATAAAGTATGTGTGGACAGCAGGAGCGGCGGAACTGTGGGGGACTCTATCCCTTGCAAATAATGTATCCCTCCATGAAATAAATTTCCCCCTTAGATTTATTTCAAATCCTCTTATATCGAATATGAAGCTGAAAGATGGCCTTAAATCCAACTCCAAATGACTTCTAGATGGATTCTATTGTTAAAAATGTGCCGGAGAAAACGCTTAAAATAAATATTAGACTAGAGGCATTTAACTTGCAGAAACTCTCAGGGGAGGAAAGCTTTAAATAGCTTACAAAGTCATCCAAATTTCATAAATGTCTAAGGGAGGACAACTCCAAATAGCTTCTAGATGCATGTCATTTTGAAGAATTTTCAGGTGAGGAACACCCCAAATAAACTAGTTTCTGAAATGATTCAATTTTCAAAATGTTGTCGGTGGAAGATCACTTCAAAGATTATCTTCTAGAGGTATATAACTATCGTAAAAAATTTAAGGTGACGATCACTCTAAAGAGCTTCCAGGGGCATCCAAATTTCTAGGTGAGGAACACTTTAAATGGCTTATAAAAGTATCGATTTTTTTAAACAAGGCGAAGACTACTCATAACTTCTAGAATTAACTTTTAATTATTTTTTTTTAATTTTAGAGAGCCACTACAAATAGGTTATAAAAACTCTGATTTTTAAAAAATTGGAGAGGATGATCATGGTTTAAAACATACATAAGATCAAATATTAATGATAAACTATTAAATGGCTTAGACAGAAATATAAAATTTTAAGTAACTATGTTATTTATAATTATGACCCCCCCCCCCCTTATGAAAATGATCTGGATTCGACCATGGAAGTCCCTTAGTGGTGACGTAATGTCAGTACAAAGAAAATATATTAAAATGTTCATGGAGGTTAAGTCTATTTATGAAAAAAACACTTCAATTTACCATACCCTCAAATTCAAATACCCTCACTCCCCACCATCAGCACAGCAAATAAGATAAGTATGACCCCTTTGTCAACGTATCCACCGGTGCGGGTGACAAATTTTAAAAGTTGAATTGTGTTTAGAGAAAGATCCTTAATGCTTTTTTTTTTTAATAAAAAGGGGGAAAGTCATAGTTAGTATATAAATTGGGAGTGTCACATTGGCTTAACCTGACAAAATGCTACGGTCAGGCTTTACCTTGTGTCATAGTGACCTTCATGACAAGCTGTTGCGGTCGTGCTGTACCTTGTGTCAAAATTACCTTCATAACAAACTATTACGGTCGGGCTGTACCTTGTGTCAAAGTGACCAAGACTAGCTACAACGGCCACGATCACTTGGTATAGCACAACCATCGCATCTAGTCTTGGAGGTCAACATGGTTACGCTCAACAGGAGAGCTAGAGTCCTTCAACACAGGGATCACTTGGTGCCAACAAGGGACATTTTAAATAATATGTTATTTTAAACATGGTTTCGCTGGAGAAAGGACACATTATATCCATCTCAAGTCAATCGGTCGGCTTCCACAAATCTTGGTTCAGGTAGTGACCCAACCCCCTCTTCACGTAATCCTACACTGCAAAGAGCTTACGCAGACTGAACATTACAATTATGATGGTCCCTTATGACGAACATGTTAAAAGTGAGTCATTTAACAACTTGCACATTTGTAAGAACTTTTATCACTGAGAATTGAGACTAGCGAACCCCAGTGTTGATGGACTCAACCTGACTCGAGGAGCGACTTCCGTAAGAATGAGAATCTGATACATCTGTGCCTGTACTCTAGGTAAAGCGCCACCTTAACAGCTAGTATCAGAGATCAATATGACACGAGGTCACAAAACAAGCAAGGATTGTCCGTACACGAGGTAAAGGGCCAATATCGTATTGACATCCAAGAATAGGTGTTGCGGTGGGGCTGTACCTAGAGTTATGTTGACCTCCAAGACAAGCTGGTAGGGTTGGCCTGTACCTTTCATATCGACCTTCATGACAGGCTGTGAACCTCGGGTCGTATCGAGCTACCCCCTCCTTCGACGTTTAACATATTGTGGTCCGCTTGCTCGACGCATCTCAGATACGGCTTCATATACGGCGTCACCGGCAGCTCATGTAACGTGTTACGAACACTTCTACGTCAATGTCCCCGTCATATAAGCATCCTAGTGGCAAATATTGATAGCTGTCCGCTTTAAAACCAACGAACCTCCTTACACAATGTAATCCTAGCGATCTTCATAAGTGGGCGTACTTTGATTGACTTTGAAGATTATTTAAAAATAAACCATATCTCGGGATGCTTGGATTTAGTTGTAAAGTAGGAAGCCGAGATTTTTCAATGAACATGGTTGCCCAAAGTCACAGTTTAAGGATTTAATCTTCGGGCATATATCGCTGGTAAGTTAATAATAATAATAATAATAATAATAATAAGTAAATGGACTTCTGACAACGTTTGGGCTATGTATACTATTGTGCTTCGTTCAATACCCTGCATCTTCATGTATATATCTGTATACATACATTACATATCACGCCGTTCCCATAATAGGTAGGCAAGAAACTGTACATATAGCTAAAAAAACTCCATACTTAATCCATCCTCACTAACTTTATAAACACTTCCCTATCCTCGCATACTCCCTTCAACACCCATAGACAGAGTCATACGTGCTCTTTTATTATTAAAACTCTTAATGTTGCTCTTTTTCACACATTCGTGTAGAAATATGTATCCACGTCTTACATGGCCTACCCCTTCCTTTGGATCCACCCACTCTACCTTCATATTTTTGCTTCATCACTCGATCTACACTCATCCTCTCAACATACCCAAACCAACGTATAACTCTTCTTTCCCATTGACCTGTTGTATTCCCTTTCAAACCACACTCCTTCAGCACCCATTCATAAATAACTCTGTCCACACGAATTTTCCTACACACATTTCTTAGATATCTCATTCATTTTAGTCAAAGTTTATATAGTAAACGTTTTACAATATCACAAATATATTCAATATAAGAAAAATAACTCTAGGAGCGAGAAACCATTTAAAATCTTTAATAAGTACTAGTAGTTCATCAGGCCGCTTTAGAATGTTTCAGTTTCTTGATTTAGAAATTGATTCAAATTTTTATGGGTTGTTAAATATTGAAAGTATTTTGTTAAATTTAGGCGACCCCCTTTCCACAAATGTTCCGGAGCTACGTCTGGGGGCGGTGAGGTGGGTCGGGGGGTGTTCAAAGTCTAGCGCCCGTGGGTAAACCACACCCAAAGGGCGACTCCCTAGCCTCAGCGGTTTATGTAATACGCCTGGAGGCGAAAAGGGAGAAGGGGATTGGGTTGATGTTTTAGGTTAAGCGGTATAAGTCATTTTAATGAAGCAATATGTTAACTAAACATTTTAGTTATGCTCATGCAACATTTCAGTTCAATCGGTGTAGTGGTTTGAGAGAAAGGTGAAGAAGATTTGTGGCAAATGACACAACGACAGAGTAATTACTTACTTCATAGAAGAGTGGATCTAATAAAATCAGTACTTATTATTTGTCTTTTTAGTACCGCGTCTTACTGCCCATACACTTGTGTAGCAACTACGCTAGTGGGTTAGGGATGAGGACGGTTGAATATAGAGTGAGTGTACCCGCATTTGTGTAGTGTGAGGAAGGTTGAATTTAGAGGAAATATACCCACATTTGTGTAGAGTGAGGAAGGTTGAATTTAGAGGAAGTATACCCACATTTGTGTAGTCAGGAAGGTTGAATTTAGAGGAGGTATACCCACATTTGTGTAGAGGAAGGTTGAATTTAGAGAGGGTATACCCACATTTGTGTAGAGTGAAGGAGGTTGAATTTAGAGGAGGTATACCCACATTTGTGTAGAGGAAGGTTGAATTTAGAGGAGGTATACCCACATTTGTGTAGAGGAAGGTTGAATTTAGAGGAGGTATACCCACATTTGTGTAGTGAGGAAGGTTGAATTTAGAGGAGGTATACCCACATTTGTGTAGTCAGGAAGGTTGAATTTAGAGGAGGCATACCCACATTTGTGTAGAGTGAGGAAGGTTGAATTTAGAGGAGGTATACCCACATTTGTGTAGAGGAAGGTTGAATTTAGAGGGGGTATACCCACATTTGTGTAGAGGAAGGTTGAATTTAGAGGAGGTATATCCACATTTGTGTAGAGGAAGGTTGAATTTAGAGGAGGTATACCCACATTTGTGTAGAGGAAGGAAAAAGTGGGAAACCTTGGACCTACTTTCCAGTTGAATAGTACCAATAGAAATAGTGGAAGGAATCTATGGCGTAGCCAAGAACAGCCACTGTCCGCCTATCACCCCACCCCCACAACAAAAAGTGTAGTCATTACATATTGACCCTAATGACACTAGTAGAGCTTTGAGCGTTTTTGTATCCAGGGCGGGAGCTCAGGGTTCGATACTCATCCAGGTTAACAGAGCAGAAATCTTCCTACTTATTTTTTTTTTTTCAAAATTTACCTTCATCACTTTGTTCATTTGAAGTGCAGTTTAAGCTGAAAGATTACTAACTAGACTCTACTAAGAGGTCAGCCTTCCAGTCACCGGCAAATCAGATAATAATGACGTTTAGATTGCGTGTTCAGCGGCGTAGGTAGTCCTTGTTTAATATAAATATATTTTAATACGAGTAGGTACCGTTTAATATTGAAAGTTCTAAAGAGATACGGTAAAGAGATGTACAGCATTGGCCAAATTATGTTCTGTTGTCATTCATCTAGTGTTCCCCGACACCTACATTAGCTTTATTGTGTTCTCCGACATCTACATTAGCTCTATTGTGTTCCCCGACACCTACATTAGCTCTATTGTGTTCCCCGACACCTACATTAGCTCTATTGTGTTCCCCGACACCTACATTAGCTCTATTGTGTTCCCCGACACCTACATTAGCTCTATTGTGTTCCCCGACACCTACATTAACTCTATTGTGTTCCCCGACACCTACATTAACGCTATTGTGTTCCCCGACCCCTACATTAGCTCTATTGTGTTCCCCGACCCCTACATTAGCTCTATTGTGTTCCCCGACACCTACATTAGCTCTATTGTGTTCTCCGACACCTACATTAGTTCTATTGTGTTCTCCGACACCTACATTAGTTCTATTGTGTTCCCCGACACCTACATTAGCTCTAGTGTGTTCCCCGACACTTACATTAGCTCTATTGTGTTCCCCGACACCTACATTAGCTCTAGTGTGTTCCCCGACACCTACATTAGCTCTAGTGTGTTCCCCGACACCTACATTAGCTCTATTGTGTTCCCCGACACCTACATTAGCTCTATTGTGTTCCCCGACACCTACATTAGCTCTAATTGTGTTCTCCGACACCTACATTAGTTCTATTGTGTTCCCCGACACCTACATTAGCTCTATTGTGTTCCCCGACACCTACATTAACGCTATTGTGTTCCCCGACACCTACATTAGCTCTATTGTGTTCTCCGACATCTACATTAACTCTATTGTGTTCCCCGACACCTACATTAGCTCTAGTGTGTTCCCCGACACCAACATTAGCTCTATTGTGTTCCCCGACACCTACATTAGCTCTATTGTGTTTCCCGACACCTACATTAGTTCCCTAGCTCTGCTCGGTAACTTTCTCGCATTTAAATATAAACTAGAGAGAGATAGCAGTAGGTATCAACATAAAAAAAATTATTTGGTTCTAGCAGACGTAGCCTACCAGGCGTTGCTTGGTTACCCCTGGCAGCGAACGCTTTTCATTGCCACAGACAGACAGAAAATAATTTCTTCGTTTTATTTCTTCAGGCTATGTTTTTAATTTATTGGGAAAAAACTAGTACAAATTTGAAAATACCCAGAAGCTATTGCTTTTAAAATTTCAGTCCTCTGAGTGGGGTGGGTAGCGCGCAATGTTCATGAGAAACTAACTCTTCATTTTATTAAAATAGAAAACATATTTTTTTATCTAGTAATAAAAAGTATAACCCTTGCACTTGGTATTTTTCATATTTACCTAAACAGTGAAAATTTGTTTTCTGACTTAACCATATTATAGAGAGAGGAATATTATGAGATATTTTACTATACCAGCTTTCATTTAAAATTATCTCATTTTTTGTAAAGTCCCTTAACCGTAAGAGTTTAGAAAAACTTGCCCTGTTTAGTTATATTATGGCGAAGGTCTGAACCGATAACGCAACAAAAAAACAGTAAAAATATCATCATCTTCATGAACATCTTCTAGCCACTGGCTGCGTCTGTTTGGAACATAAGACACTCCACCGACTTCTTTCTTCCCTCCACCTCTCTCTCTCTCTCCACCTTGACCCATTCCTCTCCTCACTCCATCTTACTCCCTTCATCTATCTGTCCCTTGGTCTTCCCCCCCTTCTCTACCTCCATATCCTCCTGGACATCCTTTCCCTCTCCACTCCTCTCTCATGTCCATACCATCTTAGTTGTGCTTTCTCTATCCTGTCTTTGACTGGCTTTTCCTTTACTATTCCACTTACTCTCTCATTCCTCATCCTGTCAAATTCTTCACTTCAAATCCAAATTTTAATAAAATAATTATTTAAAATCGCTTATAGATTCCAATCCTAATCAGTTCACTCACTGAGAAATAAGAGTCTAGTATCAATTCTGTCCCTTGCCGGAAGAGTTACAAACCAATTTTCATAGAAAGAACCTTATCTAAATTATTGTTAGCACCACGTCTTACTACCCGTTCGGGTTATACGCACTTACGCTAATGTGTAATGGTAGAGTGATTGTGAGATAAAATGAAGGACCTACAGTTTAACGTGGAATCCGAACCACGGTGGAGGCCTGGCATTCCCCACATTCACAAGATGTCTTGTCAGAGGTGAAGGAAGGGTTTGGTAATCAGATAAATCTGTGCCGGGACAACCTTATCTAAAAACTAGAAATGTTATTAAATCTACTTTAACGTATCCATACGTCAAGTCAATTCATCTATAAATGTCACTTTTGGTAGATAGTATGCATACACATTGCAATTTTAAATTGTTGAAACATTATTCTCTAGAATAATTCGCTAGAACACTTCCTTGAGGGAAAAGAAAACATTTATTTTCCCATGTCTTACCATTAATTACAGACAGGTTGAGGATAACCTCGACAGGTTATAAGACGCGTTACGCTAAACAAAACCGCTTGAAGACTATCTTATTGAAGTTTGTCAAACAGAAGTCTTCTATTCAAACGGTGACCTGGCGGTCTAGGGGTAAGGTGTCGGACTTATGTGTTGGGGGTTCGGGGTTCAATCCTCGGTCCCGGCACAGATTTATCTGATTACCAAACCCTTCCTTCACCTCTGACAAGACATATATTAATCACAACTTGTGAATGTGGGGAGTACCAGGCCCCCACCGTGGTTCGGATCCCACGTTAAACTATAGGTCCTCCATTTCATCTCACAATCACGCTACCATTACACATTAGCATAAGTGCGTATAGCCCGAACGGGTAGTAAGACGCGGTGCTAATAATAATAATAATAATAATAATAATAATTCTATTCAAACAAATTTAAATATGTTTGAATAAGAAGACGTATCCGGCCATATCATGTCAAATCAAATTCAATCCAAATAAGAATGCAATAAATTTGCAATGCTATGCTTAGCCAAATATGTACACCATTTAAAGATATTACAAAACGTACAAACTATAGCAATAAAATTATTTTTAGTTACAGTCGAATATAGATAAGAAGTGAGTGATAAAGAAAGGTGTAGTGGCAAAGCAAAGAGGAAAATATAGAGAAAGCATAGCCAATGCCCTTGTCCCATATAGCCCCAAAGTTTAATAATATGATTTACTTATTTATTTAATTAGCACCACATCTTACTACCCGTTCGGTAATAGGGATTAGGACGGTTGAATTTAGAGAATGTGTACCCACATTTGTGTGGAGGGATAGTGGAAGACCATTTACGAAAAACCACCCCCAGTTCACTCGACCAAGATTCGAACCTCGATCTCCCCGTCCTCGGCAGTCTAGCTCAACACGAAAGAGCGCGTTAGCCAACTACGCCACCGAGGCGGGTTTTTAGCAATTAAATTTAAAATAGTACTAATAATTACCTTACTATATAAGCTTAACCATATTACTTATATGAATAATTTCGGTCCGATTCTAGATGTATAGGGTATACATCTATAATTTGAGAAAATTAATTTCCTTGCGAACATTTAAGTGAAGCAGCCATATAGAAATATATACATACTTTCATTTGCGTTAAGAGAGGATGAAAAAACCACAAACCGCTACAGGGGACGAATGGTCTAAGGCGTCACTATCGTGTTCAGACTGGCCTGCTGATTACGGGGACATCGTGGTTTGAATTCCGGTCAAGTCCACTGAAGGTAGTTTTTCCTAAATGGCTTTCCACTCTCCCTCCACGCAAATGCGGGTTCACTTCCTCTAATTCAACCTTCCCAATTCCTAATCCATTAGCGTATTTAAGTACTAACTTAAAGCGTATAACCCGAACGGGTAGTAAGACGTGGTGCTAATAATAATAATAATAATTATTATTATTATTACTACTACTACTCCGCACATCCTGGTAATTCATCGGGCCGGTCTAGACGGGCCCGCAATTCGATAAAGCTGGTTTATATTTTGTTTTAGCCTGTATTAGCATGTGTTAAAAACCCAATAAATAAGGTGACGGGTGAACGTGATTAATTAATATGAATAAAATAGATCATTTATTTATAAATTCCGTATTTTTCATTATAACTGAAAGAAAAACTTGAAACTAAACGGTTAGGAGTAAATCAGCCTAGTGACATTACATTTATGCAGGTGGATGGCAAGAAAATATTTTTTCCTAACGCGTGGTTTGTAAACATGACTCGTTAACTATGCTTATTTTGTTTTTGTCTATTATTTGGTTTGTACAAGTAGTCATAACTTGGTAAGATTAATTCAACGGCAAATATTTATCTGATTACCAAACCCTTCCTTCACCTCTGACAAGACATCTTGTGAATGTGGGGAATGCCAGGCCTCCACCGTGGATCACAATAACCCTACCATTACACATTAGCGTAAGTGCGTATAACCCGAATGGGTAGTAAGACGCGGTGCTAATAATAATAATAATAATGATTAATTCAAAACCTGTACTATTTTACCCATCTCGGTGGTGTAGTCTGCTAACGCACTAGTTTCGTGTAGACCTATACTGCCAAGGACAGGGAGATAGAGGTTCAAATCCCGGTCAGGTGAACTGGGGGTGGTTTCTCCTAAATGGTTTTCCACTCTGACGCCACGCAAATGCGGCTTCACTTTCTCTTAATTCAGCCTTCCCAATCCCCAACCCATTAGCGTAATTAGTACTTAAGCGTATAACCCGAATGGGTAATAAGACGCGGTGATAAATAAATAAATACTTGTATTATTTTTGGTTGTAAATTTGTTTAGTGATTTTTAAAAAGATAAGAAAACTTAAATGAATTTTAATTTAATATCATTACCGGTAAGTTTTGACCTGGCCCCTCCAAATATAAATATCACGCGCCGCCACTGGTATATACCAAAAATATAAACCATTAGGTTGGTTGGCACGTTGAACGACTATGAAATATCACTCCGCCACAACACCACTAAAAGATTGACGATCCCTGGCATAAACCTTTATTTGACCGCTCTATCCACACATTCATCAAGACAGGCATACTTTGATTCTAAAAGAAAGAAAGGGACCGCGGAATGGAAAGATGGCATTGAATGCGCGTGCGTTTGACCGCACGCACGCGAGGCGGGTTGTATGTCGAGTGTTACAAGGAGTAACTAGGGATGAATGAAAAGTGTCGATAATGTACTCATTAAAAGTATCGGAAGAAAAATATCGATAACATTAAGAATCGATCTAGAAATTTTAATCGGAAAAAGATTATTATTATTATTATTATCACCGCGTCTTACTACCCGTTCGGGTTATACGTACTTACGCTAATTTGTAACGGTAGGGTGATTGTAAGATGAAATGGAGGACCTACAGTTTAACGTGGGATCCGAACCACGGTGGAGGCCTGGCATTTCCCACATTCACAAGTTGTGATTAATACACGTCTTGTCAGAGGTGAAGGAAGGGTTTGGCAATCAGATATATCTGTGCAGGGACCGAGGATTGAACCCCGGACCCCCAGCACAGAAGTCCGACACCTTACCCCTGGACCACCGAGTCACCACCTTAAATCTATGGTTACAGCCAAGCACTTGCACCTGAACCTCCCCCTTGTACAAAAATATGCCCGCCCCGTCTTTGGTTCCGTGAGTGAACGAGGCAAAACGTCAAAGTGAACAAGAGAACGTCAGGGAAGGGACACTCGCCTAACTTCATGTTTATTCATAGTATTTACCGCACGATCAACAAACTTCTCTATCTCAACTCAAAATACGACCGTGACGTCACAATCATGCAAATAAGTGTAATCTGTACAAACATGGCCGACTGGCAAGGTCAACAAACTCAAGTGCGCAATATTATTATTCATGGTGGTGAATGCAAGAAAGCGAATACATAAGTCTAACAAAGACGACGGCCGCGTGGTCTAACGCGCTACTCTCGCAGTAGACTAGACTGCCAAATGACGGGGAGATAGAGGTTCGAATCTCGGTCAGGTGTAATGAGACGCTTTTACAAAATACCTTTTTTTTACTCTTCTTCCATGCAAATTTAGGTACACTTCCTCTAAAGAAAACCTTAATCCCTAAAATCATTAGCGTATAGCTTGAACGATTAATGAGACGCGGTTCTAAAAAAACTTTAAAAAAAAAGACGACACAATAGACCACCAACCCACCGCAAAACATTTTACAAAAACATATTCATATATTTATAAGAAATATGAACGATAACTTAACTACAGTAGCCCCGTGGCTTCTTTGGTGCTGACTGACAGCTGACAGCTTTTAAAAGTTACCAGACCAAATTATATATCCCTACGCCGAACCATATTAACTGCAAAAACGTGCGTCAGTCAGCACCAAAGAAGCCTTGGGGCTACTGTACATATTACTAACCGTTCGGGCTATACGTCCGTATCAGTGCTGACTATAAACCTAGCTAAGCGATAACAAAACCCACTCATACAATTAATGCTATTAAAAAACATTGATTTAATTGGATTGTTTATTCAAGCTGGATTATATTTTGTATTTAATATTAGAGGCATAGCATGATATCATTTTTGTTTGAGCGTTGAGACATAGCATTCCTTTATAAAAGACAATTAAATATTTAAAGTTAAAACACTTATTTCAGTTGGTAACGCACCTGCCAATTGA
Source organism: Timema monikensis (assembly GCA_902151445.1). Lineage (NCBI taxonomy): Eukaryota > Metazoa > Arthropoda > Insecta > Phasmatodea > Timematidae > Timema > Timema monikensis. The sequence continues at coordinate 114,436 of CABFVZ010001463.1, forward strand.
CCGGGTTCGATTCCCAGCATGGTCAGAAATAGATTATTGGTAGAAATAGGATTTCGCCTTTTCACAGTGATGATATGACGGCCAGGGGACTGGATATTGCATCATTGCTTTAGAATTAAGTTAGTTTGTTAGTCATGTGCTGAAATAATCAATCTGTTTACAAGGTGAACGTTTAATATCTTAAATTTTTTAAGAAGTGTATATTTAAAGCTTAAAATGACTGTGTTAATATGATAACCATATTGATTTCTGAAATTTGTGAGTAATAAAATTTATTAATATGGAATTCAAATTGTTGATTTAATCAATTGAAAACTAAACTTATATTTTAATTTGGAAAAAGAGGGCTCCTATGACTTAACAGAGTTGAAATGAACCCTTTAAAAACGTAGCTCCCAAACTTTGGCCCGTCGCGTACCCTCCTGGAGTACATGGACTAACAACAAACGTACCCTCCTGGAGTACATGGACTAACAACAAACGTACCCTCCTGGAGTACATGGACTAACAACAAACGTACCCTCCTGGAGTACATGGACTAACAACAAACGTACCCTCCTGGAGTACATGGACTAACAACAAACGTACCCTCCTGGAGTACATGGACTAACAACAAACGTACCCTCCTGGAGTACATGGACTAACAACAAACGTACCCTCCTGGAGTACATGGACTAACAACAAACGTACCCTCCTGGAGTACATGGACTAACAACAAACGTACCCTCCTGGAGTACATGGACTAACAACAAACGTACCCTCCTGGAGTACATGGACTAACAACAAACGTACCCTCCTGGAGTACATGGACTAACAACAAACGTACCCTCCTGGAGTACATGGACTAACAACAAACGTACCCTCCTGGAGTACATGGACTAACAACAAACGTACCCTCCTGGAGTACATGGACTAACAACAAACGTACCCTCCTGGAGTACATGGACTAACAACAAACGTACCCTCCTGGAGTACATGGACTAACAACAAACGTACCCTCCTGGAGTACATGGACTAACAACAAACGTACCCTCCTGGAGTACATGGACTAACAACAAACGTACCCTCCTGGAGTACATGGACTAACAACAAACGTACCCTCCTGGAGTACATGGACTAACAACAAACGTACCCTCCTGGAGTACATGGACTAACAACAAACGTACCCTCCTGGAGTACATGGACTAACAACAAACGTACCCTCCTGGAGTACATGGACTAACAACAAACGTACCCTCCTGGAGTACATGGACTAACAACAAACGTACCCTCCTGGAGTACATGGACTAACAACAAACGTACCCTCCTGGAGTACATGGACTAACAACAAACGTACCCTCCTGGAGTACATGGACTAACAACAAACGTACCCTCCTGGAGTACATGGACTAACAACAAACGTACCCTCCTGGAGTACATGGACTAACAACAAACGTACCCTCCTGGAGTACATGGACTAACAACAAACGTACCCTCCTGGAGTACATGGACTAACAACAAACGTACCCTCCTGGAGTACATGGACTAACAACAAACGTACCCTCCTGGAGTACATGGACTAACAACAAACGTACCCTCCTGGAGTACATGGACTAACAACAAACGTACCCTCCTGGAGTACATGGACTAACAACAAACGTACCCTCCTGGAGTACATGGACTAACAACAAACGTACCCTCCTGGAGTACATGGACTAACAACAAACGTACCCTCCTGGAGTACATGGA
>CABFVZ010001463.1:124637-196811 GCA_902151445.1 Timema monikensis
CCCCACTCCCGCATATGTGTAAGAGATATTTTCATGTGTATTTGTTTATATAAATATTTTTAGAATATTTAAATTATGTCTTAATTACGTTCTGCGACTTATTTTTGTTGAGCTACCTAACGTGGTTTTCTAAACATATATAACATACCTTCAAACGACTTACAAACTTAACTTAGAACAATACCATACAATATATAGACCTAATTCCTAAATACGTGGTATTTAAAAGGGCAGAAATTAACACGTAAAAGATTGTAAAGATAGTGGTAAGCACCACCCGCAATCGAACCAGGGTCTTGTAGATTCGTGTTCGGGCACTCCGACCCTTTATTATAGATCCGGTAAAACATACTTCCCCCAAGTACATTTCTTGCCATCATAAATCAAGGCATGTTATGAGCAAGAAAATGTTATTGTGATAACTTTAAGACTTTTAAAACAAACTGGCAATCTGTTCTAAAACGTCCAGACTCTTAATTAAAAAAAAAATAGAGTGGTAGTACTAGAAGAGTTTTGCGGTAAACAAATGGGTTGAAGAAGTATCACTGATGGATGATCATTTGTAATACATTCTGAAGACATCCCCTCCCCCCCAAAAAATATGAAGAATAGTGGTTAACTTCACTTAGGACCGGTCTTATGACTACCGGATAAATATTGCGATCAGGAGGTTAAAGTTTGCGACCAGATAAAGGTTATACGCCACTTTAATATTTTACGCGTATTACGAACTGAATTTATCTGCTGGATAGTTATCTGTAGGATAAATATATTTTTATGCAGAACACGCAAGGCTGGTACTGTTTTTACTGGTGCGCGCATGCGTATATATAAGTCCTGCTGATAGCGCTACAACCTAGCGAGTGGTGAGAACGCTCATTTGTTAAATAATGGCGGCTAAACGAGTGTGAGGAAACAGATGGCGTCACGTGGGCACAGAAGCTAAGATGTCTTGCAAGTACTAATTTCGGTGTCTGCCAAAATGTGGGCAATAGTTGGATACAACGTTTACAAAATTTCATTTATTGTACTCACATTTTGATCATTTGTTCTTATATAAATATAACTCTACAAAGAGCTTGTCAGTTTATATATAAAAGAGTGAATTAAATGTTCTAACTTTATATAGTTATAGCCTGTGTATGTGCCTACTAAACGCTTGAAACAAGATTTTAACCAAAAAAGAGATTCTGGTAAGCGAAACCTCATAAAAAAAATGTGATGGATAAATACACAATGGCAGATAGATGCTACCTGGCGGTCATAAGACGCACTTTTAACTTATCCACCAGATATTATTATTATTATTATTATTATTATTATTATTATTATTATTAGCACCGCGTCTTACTACCCGTTCGGGTTATACGCGCTTACGCTAATGTAATGGTAGGGTGATTGTGAGATGAAATGAAGGACCTACAGTTTGACGTGGAATCCGAACCACGGTGGAGGCCTGGCATTCCCCACCTTCACAAGATGTATTGTCAGAGGTGAAGGAAGGGTTTGGTAATCAGATAAATCTATGCCGGGACCAAGGATTGAACCCCGGCCGCCAGCACAGAAGTCTGACACCTTACCCCTAGACCGCCAGGTCACCAAATCCACCAGATAGAAATATTTATCTGCCAGATTAATATATATCCTAATATTTACCCTAAAAGCACTTTAAAATGTATCAATGCTTTTTTTTTATCTTTTGTATGAAATAAAGTAACTTTTTTTTAAATAATTTAGAGAATTTCGTTTATCTTCGCCATAAGCTTAAATACATTAAGACAAGTCAGTATCACAACACAATTTTCTTAGGGAGTAACGTTTCAAAACTTCAAATATATGAGTATTTTTATTTTTAATTGATAATTTTGCATTTTATTAGCGTCAAATTAAAGCTAATTATATTATATATCAAATATTACAGCTATACAGCACATGCCTTGGCGTACGAAGCAGTGTGTATCTAGTAACTTTTATGGCTGACATAGGTCTCTTTTAACGAAAATTGGACTGTAAGAAATTGGTAAAGGCGATAAGATAACAAAAAATTAACACGCACGAGTAGGATACATATTTTTGAACCTCGGCTAATTTTTTAGCACCGCGTCTTACTAACCGTTAGGGATATACGCTTATGTACTAGTAACGCTGATGGTTTTATGGATGAGGAAAGGTTATATTTATATATAGTGTACCCGCATTTGCGCGGAGAAAGAGTATAAAACTATTATGAAAAAAAACACCCTCAGTACATCCTACCGAGATTCGAGCCTCGATCTCCCGTCATCGACAGTCTTGTATACTGCGCGAGTAGCACCTTAGACTATGCGGCCACCGAAGCGGGTGGGCTGTTAATTACGTCACATGTAAGGTATTAAATTATTCTAAGATACACCGAAGACATAACTGAGTAAAGATAACTTTATTAGTCTGTTTCAGTGTAAGAAACATACATGGATTTCTTTTTACCTTATTCTAACAAAAAATTAACCACACTGGTGGTCCCACGGTATAAGACGCAAGTCTTTCGATAAACTGGAATGCATGTGATGGGTCAATCTAGGCCGTGGTTTTCCTTACCTCGCTTCATACTAATGCGGTGCAATTATTCTCAAATACCGTTTTTATGTAAGTCTTATTCATTCAATAAAAGAATAGCCATCTGATGTTAAAATAACTTTTTTTTAACTTACAAAAAATGGGAGACACGGTTATCTTGTAGCCGGGATGACACTAAGGGCCTAATTAGTGACTAGTTTTGAGAATCAAACAATCTCCCGCTATATGAATAACTAGCGGTTCAGCTCGAATAAGGAATTGGTAGCCTCCTCATCTCGAATATTCGGGTCAAGTTCAATTAGCCAAAAACTTAAATGAATAAACTAGCAACCCACTTCGGTGGCTGCATGGTCTAAGGCAGTAGACTCGACTGCCGATGACGGGAATGTCTCGATAGGGTGTACCGAGGGTGATTTTTCCTAAATGGTCTCCTTGTTTCCCTCCACGCAAATGCGGGTACACTTCCTCTTAAATAACCTTCCTAATTCCTAAAATCAAGAATGTAATTAGAACATAAGCGTATAACCCGAACGGGTAGTAAGACTAGGTGCCAATAAAAACCTAATATTTCTTCTGTAATCAAATGAAACTCGCTTGGAGACTATAATTTGACGATATAAACGTATTTGGCTGTCTAATACCTTCAATATCCACAATCGCCTACTGTCTCCCCACCTCCAAACTACAGTGACAGGAAATGGCATCAAACAACACTATAAATTCAGCTCAGTTTCAGTTCAGTTACGTCGCAAATCAGGAAGATCGATTCTCTTCATAGCGCAAACATAATATCTCTAACTGTAACTATGTACTGTAAAATAGGATTTCGCTATGGGCGCACGTAAATGGGTGATGGGGGGGCTCCAGCCCCCCTTATCACTCTGCAATATTTTTTCGTAATAATCAAAATAGTGTAGTTGGGATTTGGTTGCAATTTGCTATTGACAACATTAAATCAACAATATCCGAGTCAACCGATATAAAAATGATAAAATTGAGATTTCCTCCCATTCCCTCTTCATCAACTTTCTTTTCATTTTGTTCTGTTCAATAAACTTGTGAGAATTAGTATGTTTATTTTCAATAGGTTCAGCTAAAATAATTATTTTTTGTTAATATTTCAAGAACATTTTTTTGCGAAAATTGGTTCTTGAAACTCGAATAATTAGCTCATAATTACGTTCAGATGCTTTAAAATTCCCTCTCGAGGAGGGGGGTGCCACCCCCCTGGCATATGGGACTCCAATCAACCTCTCCATTTAGAAAACCCACGTGGGAGCCCTTGGTTTTCGTTCAAGTTCAAGGTGTTTTTCCTATTTTCAAATTAGATTTAGTTTGGTGTTGAGACGTCCCCCCTCTTTGAACTTTTGACTGGTGTTGAGGTGGGCTACATTTTGACAAATAAAAAACGGATTTTGCTGTTGAGTCGGGATTCCCCCTTCCACAACAATGGCGGACCAGCGCTGTCTCGGGCGGCAGAGTTTGACTCATTAAAAGAAAAATACATCGTTATTCATAAAAAAAAGGCAAGAATCGGAGATAAAGCTAATAGTTTGCACTGTCTCTCTTTCTACTGGATATTTTGCAAATCATTTCCAAAATATATCAACATTTTAGTGACTTTAAAAGCTTCATGACTTTCTCTGCCAAGCAAAAATCCCTGACACACTGATTTGACGATGCTTTTCAATTTTAATAGTACAAGTATTTTGGTGTACAGGACCATTTAGAAAATACATACTTTTTTGTGGTCAACTATATACTAATAGTAAAAATAATATTATTTTTCAGGTATTGATAATCTCTATCAAAAGTTACAACCACAGTACGCATGGCAGGGCCGTAGCTAGCCAATAATTTCATGAGGTGAAGGGGGAGGGGGGGGGAGTTAGTGGGCACATCACCCAATTGCCAGAGGCTAGAAAAAGTCCTAAATAATAAACAGTTCTTGAAGTTTTCCAAAGTGTTTTTATGGCAACATAGCCCCCTAAATGCCAAAGGCTAGAATTTTTTCATAAATATTAAACACCTCTAGAAGCTCTTTGAAGTGCTTTTATGGTAACACAGCCCCCTGATTTGTACATGTACCTTAATTTTGATATTGTTTGAACCATAAATAAAGCCAAATATATTTTGTTCATAAAATTTCGGGGGAGGGGAGGGGGTTGAACCCCCATCCCTCCCCCAACCACGGCCTTGACACATGGTCTGATGTGCAAGTACCTGGAAGGAAATCTATTAACTTTTCTAGCTGTCAGATAGGGTTGTTCCGACTAATAGTGGACTGTAATTGTCTATTGTACCGGGCCGGGGTGCCTGCAAACAAAGGCTGAGCACAGTCAGTGCCAATAATCGCAAAACTAGTTTCAAAGTTTCCGTTTATGTGACATTAACATATATACAGTAGCCCCATGGCTTCTTTGGTGCTGACTGACAGCTGACGACTTTGAAAAGTTACCAGACCAAATTATGTATCACTACGCCAACTGATCTGCAAAAAACATGTGTATAGCAGCTGTCACTTCCGACAGTCAACGGCTCATTGCTCCCTTAATAATGACTTCAAAGCAAAACTGTATACACATTTTATTCCTAGCTTTTGTAACAAAAGTTAAGACTCACACGGTATGTTTGGATTTTCTAAAATGTTCTCTCAACCGAAATCAGACTATTTCCATCAGTGGTCACAACAGGGTCGCGTCTAGGTGGGGAGGGGAGCGGAAGGGGGGGTCAATCTCCCCGGGCCTCCCTTTCAGGGGGCGACATTTCCCCCAAAAATTATTAAATTCACCAACAGTTATTATTCTAAATTTAACATCAAATATTGTACAGACAATTAACGGCCATAAGTATTCGCTTAGTGATAGTATTCCATTCCAGTTTCCTGAAAACACTAACTTTATGTAATTTAAGATTTACGTTATTCGAGTAATGTGCTGCAGTACAGTAGAAAACGCCACCATTGTACTACCTCTGTCGGTCTACAGAAAACTAACAGTGCGATGGTGCAAAGAGGAATTTACTTATGTAACTTAATTTGTTTGCATTTAATAAAGTACATTCATTTAATGAGTTATCAAAATTCCATAAAACAAGATAAAGTATTAAGTAATATAAGCACCAAGTACGTATCAATATATCATAACGACTTAATGTTAGAACTTTAAAACAACCATACAAAGGGGGGTGGGGGGTTACATTTTCTTAAAACGGCCCTGGGCCACAGCTTTCTCAAGAGACGTTAAGTGAGTATCATTCATACGACATAGCACTCAGGCCAAGTACTGTTTTTCCCATAAGGTAACGCGTCAAGTCGTACTTGGAACGGACGCTTCATAAAAAGTTCGCCGCCAGTGGTGTATTATCGAACAAACGTTCTGAGAGACAAGAGACAGCTGACAAACTTAAAAAGAGACGACGCGAAAATATGGCAACAACAGCCAACCTGGCCTTGCCCCGCCGTGGGAGTTGTAACCGACGTTACACAACACCGCAGGTCGGCCTGCCTACCTGCCTGCCTGTCACACTTGCTAGAATCAATAATCAATATAGTCAAGAGCAGAGTTATCTTACACAGTTCGTGATTTTATATTTAAAAAAAAATTACTAATCCTGTCGGAGCTCTACAACAGGTGCGTAATGATGGAGAAAGGGGAGTCGTGGGCAAATCTTCCGACTTCATAGAGAGCACATCGAACAAATGAAAGTTAAAACAATTAGACTGATCTTCAAAAATGTGCATTACCAAAACCATTTAGTCTTCAGTACGATTCAAACAGACGTAACCTTTTTGAGTTTAAAAAAGTTAACAAAAAAATATACCTATTTATGTGTCAGGTTATGTAAATTGAAGGAGTCACTTTTGATAGAAATTATTAATAATTATTAAATAATAGTATAGTCATAATAATTTTTTTTTAAACTTCATGAAGTGAACCTGCAAGCGAGCTACACCGACCGGGCGGCCGCCACCGTAAGCGATGACGGTGCCAACATTTGCGGATTGAAGGTGTCATGTAGTCAGCACAATTAGCCCTCCAGCCATTAATCTCTCTTTTCTAAAGCAGGGCCGCTACTTCTTAATCAAGTAGCTCCTAATTTTTTCCCCCAATGAAATGTAAATTCAATAAAAGATGCGGGCAGATCCAAATAACTTTCGTGGAGCCACCTATCTTGTTTTTTTGCCCATTTATAACTATTAAGTTGAAAATGAAGGCTACATTTTAGGAGAGCATTTTGTAAAAGTAACACTTAGTACGACCAGTCAATAGACACCAACTAAGACCCCCCCCCNTTGTCCAGTCTACGGCAAACAAGACGAGAAATATTTTGTGACCTAGCGGGTCTAGGGGTAAGGTGTCGGACTTCTATGCTGGGGGTCTGGGGTTCAATCCTCGGTCCCGGCACAAATTTATCTGATTGTCAAACCCTTCCTTCACCTCTGAAAAGACGGGTATTAATCACAACTTGTGAATATGTGGAATACCAGGCCTCCACCGTGGTTCGGATCCCACGTTAAACTGTAGGTCCTCCATTTCATCTCACAGTCACCCTATCATTACATATTAGCGTAAGTGCGTACAACCCGAACGGGTAGTAAGACGCGGTGCTAATAATAATAATAATTTAACACAAGGAATTTAGTTTTCAATATCAGCCCGGCGCATTGGAAAGTCTCTTTCACGAGTGATTATTCTTTATTGCTCTGGTCTTAAGATTCTCTCAACACTCTTAACGCGGGTGCACCTTTGACATACCCTCCTCAAACTTGGCTTAGGGTTAAAGGGCCTCCATAAGGCAAACAAATCACTCATAATAAATTGTTGATTACCTTTTCATAACCATAATTCGACTATTCATAACTCAATTAAAGTTTAAAAAATAAAAGCTAAGATTATTACTATAAGACTCACTTCGGTGACCGCGTGGTCTTAACGCGCTGATTTCGTGTTAGACTAGATTACCTAAGACCGGGGTTCGATCTCAGTCGAGTGCAATGAGGGTGTTTTTTTACCTCGAAATGGTTTCCCAATCTCCCTACACGCAAATGCGGGTGCATTTCCTCTCAATTAAGAATTTCCCATCCCTAACCAATTAGTGTGACTAGTACATAGGCGTATAATCCTAAAGGGTAGTAGGACGCGGTGTTAAAACAAATTATTAAAAGAAATTGAAATTAAAAACGTAAACAAGTTGTATTTCGCCAATGTTATTGTTTCTCAGACTATATGAATAGGCGTGTAGGCAAAAATAATAGAATATTATTATTACTATTCTCAGTATATTAAGATTGTTGTATTTCACAATTCTTGGCATCTATGGTCCATAAAAGCGGTAGGGCCCATGTATAATTATTCCCGCCGTGAGAAACTTAAAAAAAAAAACAAGTCGTAAAACGACAAAAGACCTGAGATCAAATCTTATAAATATATTACGACCAAGCCCAACCAAAAGTAAAATAGATTTAAAGATTAGTTTGAGGGTTGGAAACATTGTGTCAAGCGCAGACATGCAGTATGTCATTAAATATCTGCGAACTATTAAAAATGTACCAAACTAGTAAATATTCAGCATTATCCTGGTGGTACACTACAGTAGTCCCATGGTTTCTTTGGTGCTGACTGACAGTTCACAGCTAACTTTTGACAGCCAAAATTTAGGTATATACCTACATTTTGACTGTCAGAAGTGACAGCTGCTAAACACATGTTTTTGCAGATCATATGGTTCGTCGTAGAGATACATAATTTGGTCTGGTAACTTTTCAAAGCCGTCAGCTGTCAGTCAGCACCAAAGAAGCTATGGGGCTACTGTAAATTACGCAAATTGTTGGGGGTGGTACGTCATTCAAAAAGTTTGGGGGGACCACGGGTTTATAGACATCCTGTACTATTTCTTTGCCATGAAAGTTTTCAGTCTTACGTTGACTTGATACACCTTGGTACAGTTAATAAAAATAAGCGCATATTGTAATCAGTCAAGGTAAGACTGCTTGTTATCTTTCAAGGTAAACCTAAATGGAGTATAGAAAAATTATACATAAAAGATCCACTGAAAAGGGCGATTTGTCACGCATCCCGTCTCTATAACTATATTTTAGGCCTGTAATCTGTCAGGATGTGCTATTGACGAAGGCTTGATTTTTAAGGTTTTTATTAGTGCTTCTATCTCTAGTACAAAATAATGTGATGTTGATAGTGATATATGGATGTAAGAACAGGAATTATCGGAAGCTAACGTGACAAAACGAGATGTTTCTAGGAATACCTAATTGGCCTGTCTAACGCCTCTACTTTTTTATCCTGCCTTCTGGCCTGGTTTCCAACTAAGGAATACTGACAATGTTTATGTGGTCAGCTCCTCTTTTCTGTTTGTTTACAGACTAATCATAACAACCTGCAACACTCGTTTTGTCATTCACAATCCATAACACACAATATTACACAAGCACTGGTTCTCAATTTAAGCTGTGGAGTTACAAATTTGAGAAATGTAATCAAATGAGTCCAAACTCTCAAAATAAAGCATAAATACCTTTAAATATTACCAAGTAGATATTTAGGAAAAATCTTTTAGCACTTCGTCATACTACCCGTTCGAGTTATACGTTTATGTACTAGTTACGCTAATGGTTTTAGGGATTAAGAAGTTTATATTTAGAGGAAGTGTACCCACATTTGCGTGAAGGGAGAGTGGAAAACAACTTTGGAAAAAACCACCCTCAGTACACCCGACCGAGATTCGAACCTCAGCTCCCCGTCATCGGCGGTCTAGTCCAATGCGAGAGTAGCGTGTTAGGTTAGACCATTTCGGCCACCGAATTTTGTTTTAGGACAGTTTATGTATTAAAAGAATAGTAAAACACGGTGAGACGAGGGGCGGCGGGGGGGNCAATTTAACTGTTAGTGATGTGTATCCTTTACAAGTGTAAGTTAACATACGAATTAACCTCAATGTACAGTTAGCATTTTTAACATTATTAATAACGGCTTCCTTTACATGTGACCAAATTCCTAGCTAAAGTTACAAGAAGCTATGAATATAGTTGGAGTTAGAATAATGGTAAGGGTTAAAAAGTAGTATTTGGTGGCGATTGTGATCTAAAAATAATAGGTGGGGCACAAATAAAAAACAAAATTGTATAAAATGAATGTACCTACAGCATAAAATAGCTTCAGCAAAGATTTAAATAAAAACTCAAAATCTTCTTTGTTTATGCATGTGCAAACATTCTCATGATGTAGAATTTTACTTTTATTTTATTGAAAGGTGATAAAGATCCTCTAAAACAATGGTGCACATTTGCCATATTTGGAGTAGTGGGTTATTCAGGGATTACCGATTTTGTTTACGAGTGACATAAAATATATGAAAACCCCTGTTAGGTAAAATGAGGTCTTTGTAATCCTGTAGAAAACGAGATGTGCAATAAAATGACTGGCTATTGACATATGAGATCTTTAGATGAGATCTTTAGTGTCAAAAATTAATCATAAATAGATAATGTTAGAGAAATAAGTAATTAGGTTAGGTGGAAAAATTATTTAATTTACATGAGGCCTTCTGAATAAAATAATACTTCAGTGAGGCCGCACCCACAAAAAGTTTGTATTTATTTATTTATTTGTGATATTTAACATGCACTTTCTGAAACGATTGTTTATATCAGCATATGAGAATTTCTACGAGTGGAGTGCGTGCCTACAAATTTTGACGGGAAAGATATTTTCAAATACTTTCCAAGGTTCTTCTACATTCCAAAATCGACATCCATGGGACCGACGGATTTACTTCCCAGGTCCAAAGGGAGTATTTCTACGAATTTTCATCGCTAAAAAAAATCTGTAGACCTCTACTAAGTTTGAACCCACAAACATCGGATCCTGAGACAAGCACGTTATCCCAAGACCACCGAAGTCGACGAGAATGAAATATTATTATTAGCACCACGTCTTACTACCCGTTCAGGTTATACGCACTTACGCTAATGTGTAGTGGTAGGGTGATTGTGAGATGAAATGGAGGACCTACAGTTTAACGTGGAATCCAAACCAAGGTGGAAGCCTGGCATTGAAAATGAAATAAACTTTCTTTTTTTTCCTTTTAGCATAACTTACCCAAATGGAATTTTAACTCAAGTCCTGACATCTCAGATTAAAGCCAGAACATGGTGATGATGGCTTTTTCAGTTTTTTAATTTAATGTTTAAGTTTGCAAGGTTCATGATAACTTAACCTTTCAAATGAAAATAGTACTCTTTTTTTTAATTCTTGAAATGTATTCACATGGTTTGATTTCAGTTTGGCTCAAAAACTTCATTTCATTAATGATTGTTCTAGAACAAATTACCCAATAAATTTATCATCTTAAAAAAATCGCATAAATCGTCTGCATATTTCAAATAAATTAAACAAAATAGCCAGTTAAAAATTCAGGAGAAATATATTTCATAGAAATAATAGAAATCATTGTTGTTAAATAGGCTTATATAATTCATTATGATAGTTTCCTAACCTAGATATCAACGTTTCTAGCCTTTCATGCCTTAATAAATTAATTTTTTAATTATTATAGGCCTAGATATAATAAACTACTAAATGATTTTTTCAAATAATTAATCACAAACGGTAGGAAACTAATCCGAAGACATCATAGCTGTTTTAGAACGCAAAATTACAGGTATAGCACAAAGTATTGCAAATAAGTTACACGCCAACATCAATATCCAGCTTCGGAAAATTAATCATGGAAAACTTGTTGACTAGTTTTGTTTAAATTTAATATTAACTAAACAATTTCAAAATGTATGAAATCTTGCTTTCATTCGATTTTCCAAATTCTTGTGTGTGTAATAAAGTGAATAAAATATTGAAATATTGTATTATGTATGACAAAGAAAACAGTACATGACAATTGGAGCAAAACAATCAAAACTTATTTAACTTCTGAAGAAGCAACATTTATAAATTTTTAAGCATAATTTAGTTTAAAAACGAAAGGCCTAGGAATCAAAAACTATATTATGAATGTAACTGAGATGGGAATAAATCTCATTCTTTCATTAACATAGGCTTTTCCTGGTTTGTGCAAATAAACTCAAGGTTAATATTGCAAAATTTAAATTATTTCAATAACTTAGCATGGAATATTAAACATTTCTTATGCCTACTGCTAATATAGGCATAATAATACCTGAATGTAGCCTAATTGACAAAATTAACACTAAAAATGAAGGAACATTTCTACATTTAATAGTTTCCCCTTAATAAATAGCTTAATAGGCTTATTGTGTGAAAGCATTTATAACATAAGTTGACTTATAAAATCTTAGGCCTAATTTATCAAGGGAGACAGTCATAATTATTTTACAAACTAAGATAATTTAAATGTTGTAATGTAAGTAGTCCATTTAGGATTCTGTAGTCACCTAATGGTGAAGTCAGCTATTGTTCCAAAAATCATCTAGGCCCTAGGCCTTTTGTTTTGACAAAAAAAACTCATCACTCTGAACATGTAGGCAATCATTTTATTAATCGTCTAAACAAAATTAGTCCAAATTAGTTTTGTGCCTATATTAATTAATGTGAACTCCATTTAAAATTTAACCATTTAATAAAGTAGTCATCATTGGAGAGTTTTCTTATTAACTTTGATAGAAAAAAAAAGCAGGCTTTGTGAAATGTGTAAAATGGCAATACAATGAATAGGTTATACTTTGAAAATTATTTTAGAATTTCAATTTGAACGAATGCTTTATCAACTTGAATTTCAACATGATTATAATATTATGCCTAAGTTGAACTGTCAAAGTATCTATTAATCATATTTATTTGAGATTTATTTGAACCAAATTAATAAAAAATATACTATAATACTAAACACTGAGCATTTTTATTCAATTCGTTGAGTATGTTGAGACTTTGGCGTAGTCTCTTATACTATCTTTAATGTTTACACACTTGAACATTGTAAACATCAATACTAAACAGAGTATTTTAAATGTCAATAAAAGAATAAATAAAAACAATCAGGTAAAGAGATGGATTAAAAGGTCTGCTGATATACAATCAAATTGAAATTTATTAAATTTTCAATTATATAAAAACAACATTCTTTCAAACGTCAAATGTGTCAAAAAATAGCCTAAATAACCCAACCTTCCAGCAGACGACCCATGACCGCGAAAGCCGGAACTGTCGTAATTTAATGGGAAATCACTGAAAATGTTTTAAATAAATGAACAACAAAAGTAAATACATTAATTATTCACCAAATTCGAGTGCTATGTAATATATACGCACAGAATAAGAGAATAATCTGTCTAGTAATCGATAGAAATGGCGACCGAGAAAATCAATCCCTGGCAGAACAGAAATATACCAGCTCATATTTTGAGTAAATATCAGTACTTACTTTTGATAACCCGCTCCGTAGTGGACAATTTCTGATTATTTGACGACATTTTTACAATTTCTGATTGTTAAACTACACCATAAACATCGGATGTTTGAGAAAACCACAGATTTCACAAGCTAGAATTATACTACTATACCACAAGATGTCGCTAACTTAAACTTCCACTGCACTGCGTATGGCGCATCTTTCTGCGCACGGACACCATTTCTGCCCTCGATTACCGCAAACACCCTGTCAGTGGCGCACCTGTACGGGAGTTTCAAAAAACAATTCATTGTTACAGGAAATGCGTTAATTTTGTAATTCTCAAATTATGTTCTATAGAACTAAGAAATCGTGATCATAAAACATATCAAGTCTAACTTGAGTAGATGAAAATTAAAAGCATAACTTTTCAAAATTTGTTCAAAAGAAGTCATTTGAGGTGAAGTTATTGTAGAAATCAATGAAAAACGGAACCACCTGTATGAGCTAGCTCTGAAAATTAGGGCTACTCTTTTCACTTAAATCAAATGAGCAAACTTATTGCGAACGTACTTTTATTTAAGTATCCACTAACTGCTATTTGGCTTACTTTAATAATTCTCGAAAGCCTTTCAGAATGTTGTAGAACTCTGCATTAAAATAAATAAGTTAATTCCAAGTGATTATAAACTATCTAGTAACCTACCTTATTCTAACTTGTTAACAATTATTATATATTTCCGTTGAATTGGGCACAAAACACGTTAGCTTTTAAGGTTTCCCTCACATAGAGGCTCTTAGATCGATTCCTAATTACTACGGAAATTTATTAATTCTTATACTGACCATAAACATGTCTTAATATTTTTTTCCCAAGATAAATATGAGTATAATATTCATTTAGATAAGAAATGCTTCGGTGGCCGAGTGGTTCTTGAAGAAGACTAGATTGTCGATGACGGGGAGATCGATGTTCGAATCTCAGTCGGGTATACTGAAGGGGTTTTTCCAAAGTGATTTTCATTCTTCCTCCACACAAATGCCGGTACACTTCCTCTAAATATAGCCTTCCGAATACCTCAAACCAAAAGTTTGAGTAGTAAATAAGCGTATAATCAGAACGGTTAGTAAAACGCGGTGCTAAAAATAAAAAGCTTAAAGACTCTTAAATACCTATATATTTAAATATATTAATTTAGTTTGGTGTTTTATGATTATTTTCTTAATATACGCTCAATTAAAATTAAACTCAATAAATCTTTTCACATCTTCACACTTAACGGCAACCATAAGTTGCTATGACAACAACGCTAGCGTGGGAAAGAGCTTGATTTCGTTATTCATTTATCAACAGCTCCAAGNTCGCATGCAAAACAAAAATAAATCATATTAGAACTTATAAATTTAAACTTAGATCATTTATCATCAAACTCTGTTTGTGAGTTACTAAAAATATATTTCTAGTAATAAAAATGTTTACATGAATTATTTGACTAAATGTATTTCTAAATAGTATTGGTGACATACATGATACAACTGAAGCTGATTATAGATAAACATGGCAGAAAATACTCCTGAAAGTGACTTGGGGAGTATTGAATGTTTTCAAAACTATACTGCGCCTGAGGTATTTATCCAAGGATTAGCAGGAATTGTTGACCAACAAGATGTTGAATCTATGATTATAGCGCAAAAGCAAATGTAAGTTTATTTAGTAATATTTTTGTTAGGTTAGGTTAAGTTTTACTAGTATGTACAAAAATCGCAATATTACATAACTAAATCATCTGACTAATCTAAATAAAAAATCATATTTTCAAACAACTTTAAATGCACTGCTTAGTTTTGTCTACTAAGCGGATTTGACACAAAACTATATGGAATACCTTAGATAATATTTTGATAATAAATAGAAACCCATTTCACTCCCGAAAATAGATACAATCATAGAGTATGCAGCTAGTTTCAAACTACCCTTCAATTTTCTTTATATGATTGCTATAACCAAAGAATAGGCTACAGCTTGTGTCCCACACTGCTGGCTATATAGTTGAATTTCTCTCCCTGCAATGAAGATTGTTACGTTTTTCTCCAGTATGTGTAACTTTGTTCACATTATCTACGCACTGAGCTTCAGCTCATGTAAACTCATCTAAAAGACTCAACACTCTACCAGTAGCTTTATAGTGGTGGGGAGGGCTGGCGACTAGCTCATTAGAGCTCATGTCAAAGGGCTACGTTAGTACCAATATCCTACTAGTAGCTTTATATTGATAGAAAAGGCTGACAACTGGCTTATTAGAACTTGTGTGAAAGGACATGTTAGATATTAGAGCTCTTATGAAAGGTTTAGACCCAATACTCTACTAATAGCTTGCTAGTGATAAAAAAAAAGTCAATCGTGTTTATATTTTGTTTTAGGTTACAAAGATTTGAAAAAACCAATGAGATGCTTACTAACTGTAATGCACTTTCTGTGAACCGACTAAAATCTGCTGGTGCAGAGTTTAAAAAACACACGCTGTTACTTTTAGATATGAAAAAAGATTTAGACAACATATTTAAGCGAATTCGAGTTCTGAAAACTAAACTGTCGACACAATATCCTCAATCATTTGCAGGTAGGTGGTGTTTATATTTTATAAAATTATTTTCATACAAAAACAGGCCTCTAAAAATATGGCCACCATGGGCAACTGCAAATTTCTGCCTGGTAAGGGACTTTTGTATATTTATTTTGTATGATTATTAATTGATTGCCTTCTGGTAACTTACATGCTAACTGATTTTTAGACTCGCACAAGAAAGTTTTTTTCCCACATGAATATAAGTTTTATTTTACTTATTAAATTATTATTATTTTAGCACCACGTCTTACTACCCGTTCGGGTTATACACACGCTAATGTGTAATGGTAGGGTGATTGTGAGATGAAATGGAGGACCTATAGAAGTTAATGCAATTTAACACATAAAAACCTTATTGTAATGTAAAAATTTTGGGAATAATCCATTTTATAAATTGTGACATAATATTCCTTTCTTCTTGCTTCTATTACAAGGCTTGATTTCCCATTAGGCATCATAGGTACACTGCCTAGGGCCTACAAATTTTTAAGGATTAAAAAGGAAGGATTTTTTTTTAAACTAGAGAATCCTTTTTGAATAATAAGAGGGGGGAAAATTTTGTGAGACGAAAAAATAATGCAATTAAAATTTCAAAATACTATTTCAAGCAAACAACTCCTCAATGTTTAGGCTACTTATAACATTTGTTAAACACCTTACATTCCATCTAACCTAACCACCCATTGGTCGGATTAACCAAGTTATAAGCTGCTCTACATACCTCCTAAAATAACATTCCAACTAGTTGTTATAGTCGTGATCGTGATAAACTAAAAAAAGTATATCAAAAACCAACTTTGTTTCCATCCAACGCTTGTACTGTAATAGAACGAGACTGGTACCATGTGCTGTCGGGCAGCTGTACCAATCACGCTACACACACTACAACCTGAGAGGGGGTCGGTGGGGAGTCAGAGGCTTCTTTCCAACCAACGCTTGTACTGTAATAGAACGAGACTGATACCATGTGCTGTCGGGCAGCTGTACCAATCACGCTACACACACTACAACCTGAGAGGGGGTCGGTGGGGAGTCAGAGGCTTCTTTCCATCCAACCGCTCGACTTAGGGTTCTGACAGCTCTCGTCAGGCAGCAGGCTTACACACTTTACAACCCAATAGGTTATATCTCCCTTTGGATGGTGTTTTAAGAGTGTTGATTCCTTAGGCTTCTTGTTGCAGCAAAGTATTTAATTAATAACATCCTCATAATACATGTCACAAGTAATATTCTCGATACAAAGAAGAGTCAAAGATTATCTTTGCTCATAATTGAGCGCTTACAATTCTTGATTTACTCAAGTTTAAAAAGCTATCTTCCTTCGGCATTTGATCCAAATTATTGAAAGATAAATCCTTAAAGACAAGTGCACATGTAGAAAATTTGTAACAATCTTGTAATTTTTAATTTGGGATTGTATAATTTCTGCTGCAGACATTATGTCGTGTACAATGCAGTAACCATCAAAGACTCAACAAATTATTATTCTGAGTGTGATGAATAGATGCTAATTATCTGTCTGGCTTTGTATTGAATATTTCAATTTAATTAAAAGTTGTCTGCAAGAAAACTGTAGGCATTATGTAATGTTGAGAATGTTTTTTTTGTTATTTCTGTGACTAGTAAGTTTATAATACAACAAAAATCCTAAATTCAAAATACATCTTTCGCACTTAAGGTGATTAACCCTTTTCATTTGGTGTGGAAATGCAGAGCCATTGGAACAAACGGTTATCTTCAAGAATTTTTATCGTTTTGCAATTTTCTTTTCGGAAACGGTTTGTTCAAGAATAGAAGCATGTTGATTAAGTTATACCTTTTATATTCACACCTCCTCTAACATTTTAATAGTGATCACATATCGATAAAAGTGAAATTTTTCAATTGAAAACTGCCGACTTTATAACAAAAAATAAAAAAATATGACAATTAAAAAACATCGATACATTATCTTAGAAGGGTTGTTGAAAATATTAACATAAAAATTGCACTCATTCTCGAGAAAACTGATATTTCCAAACGTATGATTTTTCTTCAAGACCTGTCCAGTAGCTAGCGCCATCCACAGTTTTCGTGATCCGTCTATTCTTGTTGGCGCAGAAGGATACTTTGATTGGTTGTGAAGCCAGCCTATGCCTTTCACCCTCCCACCCACCATCCCACAAAATAGGTTTTCGACTTTCCCTCAATAGGGCCAAGGGCCTTAAATTTGGTAGTACTTTCTCTAATGTTTAATCAAACATTGTCAAACTTGTTGGTGGCCAATTTTATTTTCTAACTTTTGGAGACCTGCCCTGGTTATAAACTTAATGTTGAGTAAAACCAACCCCCTGCATTACCATCTTTTTGTTATGAACAGTATAATAATTATTTATTTAAAAATCAATCAAGACATGAGGCAGTTTGAGAGTTTAAACATCAACATCAGAAGAGTAATTAATACACCATCATTCATTTAATTTCAAATCTAAATCATAGGAACTTGTTTAAACAACAAAATTTACAAAATATTTGTGTTATATATCTTTTAAAGACAGCTTATAGTTTTGAAAATATATATATTTTAGCTGTTGCTGATCAAGGTTCTAAACTTGACGAGGAAGAGGGCCCACCAAGGGCAGGACCCAGTAGACCCAAGTCCTGCTTCGAGCCCCATCACACAGTCGCGTCATCAGTGGTACCAACAGACAGCAGCCAACCAGGGACACACAAACAAGAGGAAAATGAACTTCCCAAAACTTTGATTGAAGATAACAAGGGTAAATAGACAATGAATAACCTTTGCTTTTACAAAGATTCTTTATTGAAGGATTTACATTTTTACCAGAATGAGTTTATATTTATTTATATTTAATGTTTAAATATAGCTTTTAAATAAAGTTTCTAAAGTAAATATATTATAGTTCTTTAAGGAAAACTTCTTTTTTCTTTATTGGGGTAGTTTATACTATATACTGTATTTGGAAGAAGGTACATGAAAGGTGGATAGAAAACATATAAAATGGAATAAACACAATATGACTTTTAAAATTAAATGAACACACTTCACACTTTACTTTGCTGCCGCTGGACAAAGAGGTAATGGCTGCCTCTTTATGAAAATCGATCGTCACCGCCCAATCCCCAGGCCTAGATTTCATTCTATCGGAACTCATCAAAGAAGAGTGTAAAAGGTGCAATGCAACTTCCTAAAAGAGGAGACAAAAAGATACAAAAGGGTTAAAATATAAAGTGGTAAATTATTATTATTATTATTATTAGCACCGCGTCTTACTACCCATTCGGGTTATACACACTTACGCTAATGTGTAATGGTAGGGTGATTGTGAGATGAAATGGAGGACCTACAGTTTAACGTGGAATCCGAACCACGGTGGAGGCCTGGCATTCCCCACATTCACAAGTTGTGATTAATACACGTCTTGTCAGAGGTGAAGGAAGGGTTTGGAAATCAGATAAATCTGTGCCGGGACCGAGGATTGAACCCCGGTCGCCAGCACCGAAGTCTGACACCTTAGCCCTAGACCAACCAGGTCACCGAAAATGGTAAAGAATTATAGGAACATTTAAAAGGAAGAGGAAGTTGCGTTGCACGTTTTACACTTCCCTCCCCCGATATAATGAAACCTAGGTCGGGGGATTTGGCAGTGACAATTGTTTTCTTCATGAAGCAACCAATATCTTTTTGTCCAGTGGCAGCAATGTAAGGTGTGAACTGTGTTCTTCTTTTAATTGTAAAAGCCTTATTGTGTTTGTTCCGTTTAATATGTTTTCTATTCGCCTTTTCTGTACCTTCTTACAAATAACTATTATAAAGTAAATATATGTTAGTTGAGCTCTTCGTTGATAGACATATGCTAGAGGACGCAAGACAGATTTACTGCTCATATATTATTTTTATGAAACTAAATACTTAATTCTGTATGTTTGACAACAATTAGAATTAAAAGTAAAAATGTAATAAAATAAGTGTAATAAATAAATAGATACCATGAAACGAGGTTCAAGGGCGACTCGTGAAGGAGGGCTTTGGGGCGCCGCCCTCCTTGCAAAATAAAGCAAAAGAAGAAAAAAACACAACATATTTTGAAATTCATACCAATTTTCTCACATTTAATAGTGAAAACACACATCAATTTAAAAAATAGTTATATCTTCTTCCACATTTTATTGAGGACATTAGCAAAACCATAATAACGTCAATGTGTTTTATAAAGTGCGCCTATGTTAACATGCACTTTGGCAGGCTGAACCATCAGCACCCCTAAACTCTACATACGTCACAGAGTGGTTGTCATGATAACCTGACGTCATCTTCTTTGACCAAGCCAAGTTTCTTGGGTTGGACACGTGTGTGTGTGTGTGTGTGAGAGAGAGACAGAGAGAGAGAGAGACAGAGAGAGAGAGAGACAGAGAGAGAGAGAGAGACGGAGAGAGAGACAGAGACACAGAGAGAGACAGAGAGAGAGACAGAGAGAGAGAGACAGAGAGAGAGACACTACTGGTTTTCGTTTATATTAGTAAATAATAAAAGGTTTCAATATTAAAAAATTTAATTTTGGTTCTTTATCATTAGAAGAAAAGTTTGAGATTAAAAAACAATGCAAGGCCAGTGCCCAATTTTAATTTAATTCAAAGATTAACTTACTGATACACTAATTCTTAAAGTATATTGTGTGTATAGGGTTAAAGATAGTGATAAGAACTTATTTATATTTTTTGTTTACTGGTGTGTGTGTGCGTGCATTTTTTTTTTCACAATGGTCAATATTCGACTTCGAACCAAGTGAGTTGTCATACTTTTATGCATAGATTTTATTTACTCTTATTAACTTTATCCTTTTTCTACTTTTTAGAGTGTAGTTTGTTAGCTAAATATAGGATGGTATAAGGCTGATATAAGGTAAGCTGTAGTCTACCTAATTTGTCAATTTTTAAGAGAGCGCCCTCCCATAAGGTTTACTCACGATCTGCCACTGACGAGGTTACTTTACACCTATGGGGTATCTTTGTACCAAACTTTTAAAACAAAGAGACTGGTTTAAAATCTATAATTTCTTGTAGAAAGACTGGGGTGATACATTCACAAGTTTTTAGCTCACCTATGTTTTCTACATGAAACTAGATATTAACATCCATATCACATATT
Organism: Timema monikensis; assembly: GCA_902151445.1. Taxonomy (NCBI): domain Eukaryota; kingdom Metazoa; phylum Arthropoda; class Insecta; order Phasmatodea; family Timematidae; genus Timema; species Timema monikensis. Next base: position 145,350 of record CABFVZ010001463.1, read on the forward strand.
TTAAGATTCTAGTGCAAAATGGGTGTGAAGTAACCTCATTTTATGGTATTTATTAAAATAACAGAATAATTTATAGTTAAAATCATAGACATAAAGTTTTCATCAATAGTAAAAAGAGTAAATAGTCAAAACGTGATCAAAATAAAGTTGTTAAAAGACATGTAATATTTGAAAAAATGGAAACTATTAGTATTTAAAAAGTTTGAGAATAAATAATTTAAATACTGTTGTCAGTTATTTTGTCCACCCTGCCTTCGTATATATTTCATTGGTGGAAGATCTTGCAATATTTAAAGCCATCATCAGTCTTGAAAATGGAGTGGAATTATAAAACACAACTTCAGTTTTGACTATTTACTCTTTTTTTACTATTGACAACAGCTTTATGTTTACGACTTTAACTGTGAATTATGTGTGGAATGCCAGGTCGCCACCGTGGTTCGGATTCCACGTTAAACTGTAGGTCCTTCATTTCAGCTCACAATCACCCTACCATTACACATTAGCGTAAGTGCGTATAACCCGAATGGGTAGTAAGACGCGGTGCTAATAATAATAATAATAACTGTGAATTGTTCTATTTTTAATCAATTTCACTCATTTTATTACAGACAATAACCAAAATGTATTCTAAAATTAAATAACTAATATTCAAGGTAGATATGACAGAATATTTTGTAAAAGTTGAAGGCACAGAAAAGTGTGATAGGAACAAATAGAAGATTAAACATAGAAATAATTTTACTATGATTTGTTCTAACAGTGCTACAATAGACATGAAAAGGTAAAAAAAAAACCTATTGTTACCTCTTGAAAGCTAACTACTCTCTGATCCTCCAATCTAGTTTTTACTCAATCAAATTGTTTATCAAAGGAGTTATTAATTAACAGAATCTAAACAAAGGTGAGAGACAAAAAGCAACCAGATTTTTAAAAATCTACAAAGAAATCATAATGCATATTTTATAAACTATTCTTAGAGGTTTCTTTATTCTTAGAGGTTTCTTTAGGATCAAGTCTTTGTTGAGTATTAAGTAACCTTGACTCTGAAATGTCTGCATTTTATAGGTGAACAGGAAGAGGAAGAACCAAGCCCGGCTAAGCGCAGGAACAGTTCATCGACAGACAGTCCGAACGGCAATAGTAATAACGATACATCACCTTGCACGTCCGACACCGGATGATCAAAGTCCACTTCACAAAACGTGTTGCTTCTCCGCACCGGAACACTTTTATCACACGAGTCATTTGATGGGCTCATAAGAGACAACTTTCCTTTTGAGCCAAGAATAATATTTTGCATGGTTATTCAAATCATCACATGTGATCTGGTTGACCTTTTACAATATCACAAGTGAATCATGTTATTAAAAGCCCTTGATTTATTCTGAATAAGTCCGACACCTTAGCTAAATCGATAGCCTGTCTGAAAAAATACATGGCCGAAAAATGTATCATTGATGAGCTTATCCTTTCACAGTGATGAATTAACCGCTGGGGACTGGATGTTGTGCCTGTCCTAGTCTTAAGTTAGATTATAAGGAAATATGAAGTTACAACAGGCGAAGCAAGCCCGTAGTGGAAAATATAAAGTGGATAAAAAAAAACTGACCCAGGCTGGAAACAGTAATGAAGGTATAAAAAAAATTTAATCGAAATACATAAACTATTTTTAACAATTGTAATGCAGTTAATAAGGACTGGGCAAGTAATTTTATAGCATCAGGAGTCAGGAACCTAACATTTTAATACGTTGAGTCGAAATACATTGTTTCTCGAACAATTAATATAAAATATTTCAATAGCACAGTTGGTTCATATATTTCCTCTTGTAACATTAATATTTCATCCAGGTTTATTATTGACACTCATGAATTAAATATGTATTAAAATGAACTTACTGATCTTTAGAATCTTGATTTGTTAGAACAGCTGCATAGTAATATTAATATATTTCATTTACCAAGGTTGTCATTTTACCTCTCTTACTCTATGCTGAAGCTAATACAAAAACACACTGTTTTATGATATTGAAAGCTATAGATTAAAACATAATGAATTAATGGTAAACACAAAATAAAATAAGTTAGTGTAAACTTTATAATAGGCTGTTTTCACTTTGGATGCAAACTATATGCACAAGCATGCATGATGAAATCTCTCTAATTAAGTGGTGACTTCCCAGGGTCGTTCACACCAAGTGCCAGTTGGATGCGCAAGTTGGCGCTTCTGCCATCGCGGAACAAATAAATTTGATTTCTTCGTGTATGCTTGTACTTTATACGATGCTCGACAGTTGTTTAGTGCTCGGTCTTCTCAAGAAGTGTATAGCTTTGTTAGTGTATGTGTGTTCATGAAGGAAATTGAAATGTTAATGGCGTACATCGAAGAAGGAAGGGCAATCTGAAATACTGGCTGCTTAAGGAGATTCAGGAAAATGCTGATTTATTTTCCATCTTCCTCCCTATCCTAAAAAATAATTGGTCGCCTATCATTCCTAAAATGATCCCACACCCACTATTAAAAACTTCATAACACATCATTTTCCATCATATACATATTAGCACCGCGTCTTACTACCCATTCGGGTTATACACTTTAAGTACTAATTACTCTAATGGATTAGGAATTGGAAAGGTTGAATTAGAGGAAGTGAACCCGCATTTGCATGGAGGTAGAGTGGAAAACCATTTAGGAAAAACCACCTCCAGTTCACCCGACCGAGATTCGAACCTCGATCTCCCCGTCCTCAGCGGTCGAGCTCAACACGTCAAGCGCGTTAGCCAACTACGCCACTGAGGCGGGTCAAATTACTGTTCTTCGCTCGATGACTCCATCTTGACAACTCAACTGGAGGTGGTTACTTTTACTCGCTGTGACTGCTTTGTGCAACCAAATACTTGCACAAGCCTGCAGCCTTACACGGTTTCGAATAAAATTCAAGCAATTTCAAGATAATGCGATGAATCTATTCAAGAGACTGACTGCTTCAAACAGATCACTATCTAAAATGTTTCAAGAATGTAATGCCAACAAAAATAAATAAAATTTAGTAATTGTGATCTATGTAGAGGATGGATATGTATATAATTAAGATGTATCTAATAACACAGGCAAGTTTTTCTTGTAGCTTTCCAATAAAAAATATTAATTTTGATAAAACTTTATACATTTCTTATATTTTACTTATTTCTATGCTTTTGGATTGATATGTAAGGAAATCAAAGAGGACAAAATCCCTAAAAACTGGCATCCCTCTATACCCGCCCCTCCCCCTAACCAATTCTAGGTTCCAAAGTTATTGATTCCTTTTAAAATGGTTTAATAAAAGGAAGCATCCAAACCCTATACCAGTGCTGTACACTTCAGCTCATTTTTTTCCTCTTGATCATTATTTGAAGAGGCACTCGACAAGACGAGGAGTTAATTTATCTACCAGCGCTTTCCGCTTTCCTTCCTCATCTCGGTGTTATGATGGTGGCATTTACTTCCATGCCCGTCACCCCAGAGCACAGATAAATAATAGAAACAGACTCTCAACCCTATTTGGGTTTAGCTGCGCTCCTTTTGCCAACTTGAATCCTTCAACACTTGGCTTCGCTAGTGTCAGTGCTGGGTGATACTAGGACTGAACATATCGATCCTAGTGTCGAAGGACTCCAGCTGGCAAAAAGAGCGCAACCATTTTAACCTGGAGGCTTAGTGTCTGGATATATTTGTCTGTGCCCAATGGATAAAGGGTGGAAACAAAACTGGCCTCAAACACACATCATAAAAACTTTGTATTTGGATTGAGCAAATATTTTATTAACATTACAACCATGACAGTTTCCAGCCTGTGACCTTGGTCAGTTATTTATTCAAGCCATATCTTTCCATTACCGGTTTGCTATATTATGACGCTACGACAGGCCTAGTAAGCCGGTAGTGATGGCTTGAATAAAAAAAAAAATCCCGACCCTAGGTTGGAAACAGTAATGGATATACAAAAAAGCTTGTGATGACAAGATGTACAGTAGGCCCATGGCTTCTTTGGTGCTGACTGACAGCTCACAGCTGACTTATGAGTCAACATTACCTAAATTTTGACTCAAGTGACAGCTGCTAAACACATGTTTTTGCAGATCATATGGTTCGGCGTAGGGATACATAATTTGATCTGGTAACTTTTCAAAGCTTTTAGCTGTCAGGCAGCACCAAAGAAGCCATGGGGCTACTGTAACCATGGCAGCATATGCATGTAATTGGGTTTGTAAACTATGAGATTATACTGTTTATTGCTCAGCTAACTGGAATGGGAGAGTGAGCCTATGGATAGGCTTTAAGAAAGTTACACTTTCATGTTGTTGTGTATATAGAGTGGGTGTTGTATTTTAAATTGATTTCAAATACATGTTATATAGGACTTAATGTTATTTACAACTTTATTATTAATGTACCGTAATGTTAGTTTCTTGTTGAAATTTTACAATAGTGTATCTGAGTAACTTTTGGTTTCTTCATTTCATGTTACTAACTATTTTCTTCTTCACACCATCACTGCTCATTTGTTGACTATGTATTAACCGCGTAACACTCCCCCTTCTGATTTCCGGGACTTCCACTTGTGACCATCGTGTATTACCGCTTTCAATATCCGCTATAATTGATTTGTTTACACCAAACACTTGGAAATTGTACCACGATTTGGTATTTTTGACTACAAACTTTAAAAGCCTTTTGTATATGAAGCAACGCTGATCGTCTTCCATACATTCCCAAAAATATAGTTGATTCAAAAGTAGTTTCCCATATTCCAGAACGTCCCTTGGTAATGTTTTTGAACTTTGCTCTTGAAAATATTTCTTAAGTTCCTTCGATAAATTAAGAACTTTTAAACTGTCCGGAAGGGCGACGTCACTTTTTTCGAGAGAGTATTTCAGCTCACTCCACCGTACCCCAGGTTTTTTGAATACTTTAACGGACGAGTTGCCTCCTCTTTTGTCTTCCATTAAATTTTTAATACTGTCAAACCTGTCATTTAAATTTCTCTCAATGTTTTGGACAGCCGATAAAAAATTATTCTCTAATTTTGTGAAGTTATTTCCTGTGAGATACAGTTTCTTTGTCATGGTCGACTGAATCACTGGCATCTGTTTCTCAATAATACCCAAATAGTTGTTCTCCTTCGATTCCACACGATAGTTCTCTTTCAACGCCACACGGTAGTTCACCCTGGTCAATAAACTAACAAAGTCATCTTGTTGTCCATTAATATTGATCTCTTCAAATAGTTCTTGGATGAACCAAGAACCTTCCTCTGTGTGACGGAATGAAGCCTGACCTGGAATATTGAAGCATAGCTGTATCATACACTTCAAGTCACATGTATCTTAACTAACCTACTTACCTACTCTATGGCACAAGGAACTCGAAAGTTCATTGCCGCACTTACAAAATTACACCCTATCCTTATCTTGAGTTGGTCCAGCCCCCCTCATTACACCTTATTTCTATTTTTAGCTAGTTCTATCCAGTCCACCTCATTATACCTTATCCCCATATTGAGCTAGTTGTATCCAGTCCACCTCATTACACCCAATCCCTATATTGAGCTAGTTCTATCCAGTCCACCTCATTAAACCCTATCCCTACCCTGAGCTAGTTTTATCTAGTCCACCTCATTACACCCTATATCTATCTTGAGCTAGTTCTATCCAGTCCACCTCATTATACCTTATCCCCATATTGAGCTAGTTGTATCCAGTCCACCTCATTACACCCTATCCCTATATTGAGTTAGTTCTATCCAGTCCACCTCATTAAACCCTATCCCTACCCTGAGCTAGTTTTATCTAGTCCACCTCATTAACCCTATATCTATCTTGAGCTAGTTCTATCCAGTCCACCTCATTACACCTTATCTCTATCTTTAACTAGTTCTATCCAGTCCACCTCATTACACCCCATCTCTTACAGGTCCATTCCAATGTTATTCTCCTATCTAGGTCTTCCCAATGGTCTCTTCCTATTGGGTTTGCCAGTCAATACATTGTTTCTCAAACTGTGGTATACGTAACCCTAGGGGTACATGGAGTATTTCAGGAAGTACACAACTTACCAACTTTCTGCATAAGACCTCTCTATCTCGACTTATGTTTAACTTGCCGCTTAATTTTTATTATAAATTGGCACAGGTGTTTATACTTTACAAGAAATCCTCTTTTTTATAAAATAAATTAAAAGGGGTGTTTTGATTATTTTATGGTTCTTAAAGAGGTATGATACTTCTGAAAGTTGGGAAAACATAACATTACATTAATAAATCCTTTTCTTTAATACCTATACAGTGTCCGCTGCAGTTTTTTTTCTTTCGGTCAGGCGGAATTATTAAATAACTAGGCAGGGGAATATTTTGCAATATTATTAATCTATTTGAGGTATTTAATGTGCACTTTTTGAACCGACTGATTTTATCAGCAGAAGAGAATTTCTATGAGTGAAAGTATTTTTACTGGTAAAAGTATTTGCACATACCTTCCAGGGGTCTTTTATATGTCCACAATCAACATGCGGGATCAATGGATCTACTTCTATTCCAAAGGAAGTTGTGCTACAGATTTTTAATCCAAGAAAAATCTGTCGACCTGGTTGGAATTGAAGCCAAGAACATCGGATCATGAAGCGAGTACTTTACCTCAAGACCAACAGTGTCGACCGTTGCAATATTACTTGAACAAACATTAATTTTATGCCGAGAAGTGAGTAAAATCAGCTGGGCCAGGCTTATCTCCACGATTGAGGGTTTTCAGAAATATAAGTACAATCTCAAGTGATATTAAAGATAGTCCTATTAAAAAACTATTCAATCTTTAAGGGTTTGAGGGTGGTACATTTAATGTAAATAGTTGATATGCACTTTAAATATAAAAATGTTAAATATAAAATAATATATAACTTTTTAAGTCAGTCACTGACCTGTATAAGAACTATGAGCAACCAAGATGTCCGCCTCCACTGGGATGGTTTTTGTCGGGGTCATAGGAGCGCTGTCGCTATCTATTTTGGCTGCTCGAGATCTACCACTACCGCGGCAAGCCTTTAACCAACAAAAGAATATTATTTGTACCCTATATTGTTCAAGGGATGCAATAATTTATTTATTTATTTAGCACCGCGTCTTACTACCCATTCAGGTTATGAGCTTAAATATTAATTATGCTAATGAGCTAGGAATTGAGAAAGTTGAATATAGAGGAAATTAACCTGCATTTGCGTGGAGGGAGAGTGGAAAACTATTCAGGTAAAACCACCCCCAGTTTACCCGAGCCAAATTCAAACCTCGATCTCCCTGTCCTTGGCAGTCTAGCTCAACACGAAACTAGTGTGCTAGCTAACTATGTCACCGAGGTTGGTTGATATTTTATTTTAAACTTTGTTTGGTACAAGAGGGTTCGCAGATTTTTCTTAGATCAACATTAGAAAATTGAAGCTGTATATACCTAAAACAAACTAGTATAAAGAAGATTCATTATATACCATCTATTAAAGCTTGCCCCAAATTCACAACAACAACATTCAAGTAGTTTTTATCTTTTAGGGGAAATGCCCTGTTTTTTCCGCAGAAAGACAAAATTCCATGTTTTCCCGGTTTTTGAGGTGCTTGACAACCCAGAGAGTGATGATGAATATTATGAATCACTGAGAGCCAGAACTATTTCTGTAAGCTCTGGGATCAACATCATCTCTCACCCACTTTGGTGGCCGTATGGTCTAAGGCGCTGTTCTCGCAGTAGACTAGACTGCCGATTATGAGATTGAGATTCAAATCTTACTCGGGTGTACTGTTGTTTTTTTAAATGGTTTTCCATTCTCTGGCCATGCAAATGTGGGTACACTTCATATAAACATAACCTTCCGCATCCCTAAAACCACCTGCATGATTAGTATATAAGCGTATAACCCGAAAAGGTATAGAAACGCGGTGCCAAAAAAAAATGTAGCTTCTATCAAGACCCAGCCAGCGCTAGATTGGAATGTCTATTTTGTTTTGCATAACTTTGTAGAACCTACGTAACTAAAATAACTGGTTAAGCAAACTCGTTATAATGAATTAGAAAACAAATAGGAATGCTGACTACTCACAACAATCTTGTGCCAGTTGTGCAGTAACTGGGCCAGATCGGGATATAAGAACGTTTGTTTTATTACTATCGGGGCTGACTATCTATTTCAGAGGCAGTCACTCTGTCTGTCTACGAACCATACAGATTAGAACTTAGGGTCATCAGTGGTACTTGTGCCAGAGCCGTGCCCAGGGTACCGGGTTCGAGTCTAGGGGTCGCGAGCCGTGACAGTCATTTACCTTGCCACCAACCCTAACCTTTCCCGCAATCTATCCTGACAGATCCAGACCATAAAATGTGGATAGGCGACACTTCCAAAATAATAACAACTTGCAACATCTCCATCAGATTATATTTTTTAAAGTTATCATGATTAATGCAGCTATTTAAATTTGACCCACCTGAATAATAAACACTTTTGGTTTCTGCACTAGGTGTGGGCAGTTTCCGCCATTGAATCTTTCCCATAGCATGTTTTTCTCATACGTTCCATCACAAGCATATAATGTGTCTCCTTCTTTGCCATGTGTCATGACAAAAACAAAGAGACAGTCAAAGTCATTTCTTCTAGCCGCTGAAAGAAAAAAAGTTTGCAGGTAGTTTCAATTACTTTTTTATTCTTAAAATTATACACTTTTAGTATCTCAGGAATAAAGATTATTATTATTGTTAGCACCACATCTTACTACCCGTTCGGTTAGTACGTATTTACGCTAATGTGTAATGGTAGGGTGATTGTGAGATAGAATGGAGGACCTACAGTTTAACGTGGGATCCGAACCACGGTGGAGGCCTGGCATTCCCCACATTCACAAGTTGTGATTAATACACGTACTTGTCAGAGGTGAAGGAAGGGTTTGACAATCAGATAAATCTGTGCCGGGACCGAGGATTGAGCCCCGGACCCTCATCAAAGAAGTCTGACACCTTACCTCTAGACCACCAGGTCACCCATAAGGAATAAAGAAATAAGTGATAAATATAATTTATTTTAACAATTTTTCCCTATAAAGCTTGAATTAAACATTTACCAAAACTCAAGATAAGAAAACAGTTCCCTTTATATGATTGGTTTAACATGGTTGTAAAAATGTTTATGAACCCATGATGTTTTTAAACACTAGCTAGAAATAGCTGATAGCCAACATATTTTGTTTTGCAGGTTTGCCACTATTTTCTTAACACAAAATTCCTTGCGTTTTACTAATTTTTTAGAAAGCATTTCTTTTTTTTAATACCATGTCTTACTACCCGTTCGGTTTATAAGCTTATATACTAATTATGCTAATACTTTTAGGGACTAAGGAAGTTATATTAATAGGAAATGTAACCACATTTGCGTGGAGGGAAAATCGAAAACCGTTTTGAAAAAATCAACCCTCAGTACACCCGAATAAGATTCTGAAGAGGGTAGGGAATTCCTATTTTTTAAACACTTTAAAGAGTAATAAAGAGGAATAAAATCGAATATTCACAAAAAGTCACTAGTGTGAATTCATATATCATTGATGTTAAGACTGTTATGATATGAGATTGATGGGGAAATGTAATCGTTATGCAACCCACTGATAAAGCAGGAGGATAAGCCATGGCCAGAATACTTAAGTTTGGTAACACTGCGCCAGTGGTCGGGTCAACTACACAGCCATGTGCTCGGCATCTCTCAATGTTTGCTAGTTCCCTTTGATTCGCTGTGCAAAGGTTTGATTTATTATGTGACTTAGATGTTTGATTTGATAAGTTTGGGATGATATATATGCATGTTATCGCATGAACAACTATTTAAGCGATTGTGGTAAAAATAATGTTACTACAGCTAAATAAAACACCGTGAAAATGTATGTATTCCCAGTTGTTTTTTAGCAATTACAATTCCAATGAGTTTTAAGAATGTGTAAATGTTTTTAAATTTCCCCTTTACGAAGAATTTAAACCAAAATTGACATAATATTCACAGATGTTAACGGTCACCGTCATCAGAATATGAACAAATGTCTCCTGCTTCGGTGGCTGTATGGTCTAAGGCACTACTTTTGCAGGAGACTAGACTTCCGATGATGGGGAGATCGAGGTTAGGGTGTACTGAGGGTGGTTTTTAACAAGATGGTTTTCTATTCTCCCTCCACACAAAAGCAGGTACAATTCCTTTAAATATAACCTTCCTAGTCCCTATAGCCATTAGCTTAATTAGAACATAAGTGTATAACCCAAACGGGTAGTAAGACGCGGTGACAAATTAAATATATATATATATATATTAGCGTGATTTAATGTTCTTTCTGGTTACCGTGTACTTTAAGTTAAGATTGTTACCTTTCAGGGTGGACAGAATGTTCATGTTTAATACTATAGTCAACTGTATGTCACTTTAAAAAAGAATACAATGATTTTTGTATACCTTTTTCCAACTCTTCTAATATATCTTCCTTGTTTCCATCTCTGATAACTTCTACTTTGAATTTGAACCTCTCAAGAATTCTTTTCACATCCTTTTCATCATATTTTGTTCCTTCTCTTTGTGAAAGACCAAGATAATGATAAAAATGTTCATTGTTTATGATTAATGCAAATCCATTTTTCCATTCATAATAATCTTTTGAGTCAAGATTTTGATATCTGAAATCACATAATGGTATATATAGTAAGAGGTAGCTCTGTTATAACTTGAAATAAATTAGATTGGCTCAAATTTAACAATTCGGGGTTGAGAATGTTTTCCTGGTAAATCATTTTATAGGTAATTATTAAAATGAAATGAAAAAAATATGGTACATTATTTAAAGGAAACTAGATAAAACAATTACACTAGTTTGACTCCTATAAAATTCAATCTAAACATTGTATTGATATTTTAACGAAAAAAAAAAGAAAGGTTAAACTCATAATCTTCAAACTTATGATAAATTCTTAACCAAATACAATTTTAAAACTATATTTATTATGTATGCGTTACATAATCTTATATTCTTATATGAGATACTTAGCATGCACTTTCGAATCGAATGACTATATCAGCACATGAGAATTTCAATGAGCAAGAGTGAAAGCACCCTACCAATTTTTCTGGAAAAGGTATTTTCATATATCTTCCAGGGTTCTTTTACATGTCCACAATCAAAACGGGACCAACAGCTTTACTTCCCCTCCGAAGTAAGTTGTGCTACACATTTTTATCACTCAAAAATCTTTTGACCTTGTCTTGGTTTGAACCCACGAACATTGGGTCCTGTGGGGATAGAATATCAGCCAGATACACCAGGGGCGATTTTTCCAAAATGGTTTTCCACTCTCTACCTTCAAGCAAATGCAGTTATACTTTGTCTAAATATAGTCTTCATTCCTAAAACCAGCAGTAGAGTAATTAGTACATAAAAGCATATAACCCAAATGGGTTATAAGAATCAGTGCAAAAAACAAAACAAAAAATAGTCTTGACAACATGTTCTGGAAAAGTTTCAACCCCTTATAGTGTACAAGATAAGTAAATCTAAATGAGACTGTAGCAATAATAACTTATCACGCTTTTCAAAATCTGAATAACATCAAATAACAGCTTTCTTTAAAATTTCAAAATCAATTCTCAGCTAGATCTTTTCTCTCCTACATTTGATTAGAAAAAAAAACTGTTTAAATGTCAGAGGGGAGTTTGTTTGATAAACATTTTTTCTAAATTTGAAAAAAGAATATTAAAAAATGTATATATTTCTCTCTCTCTCTAAAACCAATTTTACTTTAAAGTTTCAAACCCTACCCTAGCTGTAATCTTTCTGTGGTTGGAGTGGAGGCATCGTCTTGACCAACTAGATGTGTTTTCGTTTCACTCTTTTCCACTGTAGAGATGACATAGGTTTCGCCCAACAACCGTGTACCTAAAATGGTACCATCTGCATTCGTTCCTTTGTTGTCAGACATCTTAAAGAAATTTAAATATATATAATTAGTAAGAATGGCATTAGCTACAAATATAGGATTTTGGATAGTTACAATGATTATTCCTATAGTATGTATGCCAAGCTTTCGACTCTTGACACTTTTTCTTTCTTACTTTTGACTCCTTCAGAAATTTCTAAGGTATATTAATTGGTAGTAAAATATTTACTGTAGTAAAATTCTCCAATAGAGATTATTTCGTGTGAATTTTATTTGGCATTGTGAATTTATATTTAAATATTGGTCCTAAATAATAAATAAAATAAATAGTATAGTGTACTGCACAGACTTTTCTTGCTTTTATCTTAAAATAGACATTTACTAAAAACTCATAAGATTTGTGAAACAAAATAGTAGGTACCTATACATTTATTGTAGAAACGTTACACCGAAAATCATAAATAAAAAATATACACTGTTACTTACTTTATGTCATTAGGAACTAGGAACACTGTTTCTGAAAAATTGAGAAAATTGAAACATCTTTGTCCACCAAAGAGCATATGAATCAAATTCATTTTCAAAAACCTTTAAAAAATGTATATATATATTTTTATGAGTAAAAAATTATTGGTTTTATAAAAATATATTTCAATTAAAAGGTTTTTATCACTAATAGCAATACAACTTAACAATAATTATATATTTCGTATCCCAAATAGTTGCAAAGAAATTATGAAAATTATAATGATAAGCAGTGTCTAGATAGAGAATTTAATCAAAATAGTTTGAGTGAATTTTAAGAAAATCCATTCTTTTCTCCTTTTGCCATTTAGTAAACTAACCTTAAATTTAAGGTTAAATATCTAACTCCGAAAAACCCTAGGGGGGGACCTTATGAAAACCCCAGATACCAAGTTTTAGCCCAATCGGTAAAATAGTTTCGGCTCCAGCCCGAGGTAGAGACAGACAGACGGCATTGCGAAAACAACTTTTTTAGGTTTACATTGCATTACATTAGTATAAGAAATATTTTATTCACTCTTGCCATTTTAAAAAGAACAAAACTATAATCCATCGAGATATATTTGTTGGTACCTCAGTTTCAGTATTGATTTAATATTGTCTAGAAATAAAACTATATCCCAGTAATCTTTATCAAAGTTTCAACAATGATTTGATATTTCTTATAAATCAAACAATAACTCCATAAGTTTCAATATTGCTTTAATATTTTTTAAATTATAAGACAGATATGCTAACTGAAGTGAAAATAAATGCAAATCTTCTCAAGTAAATTATGGATTAGTTATGTGTTTTTAAGTAAATGTTACAGGAGGTTGTAGAGGCTATAGATATAATATAAATTTGTACATAATGTTAGAACTACTTACTTTGTTCCTGGAATAAAAATTTTCCTCTAAATATTGTAGATAGAACCATGTATAGTGTGTTCACATGATAATGAAATGATGAATTTTTTCTGTATTCATTGAACTACTGTAATCTTATCAACACATTGATAGATAAGAATAGTGAATACCTACACAGCTTTCAATTTTCCTGATTTGCTTTTATTTAGTTAACTTGCCATTTAAAGATGAAGATTACAACAAAAATTAGGAGTGCATCTAGGTATTGAAAGGTTAATTCAAGATTGTGTTATAATTATTGTATGAGCTCATTAAAATATAATATTTTTATTTTTTAGGGGAATGGTAAATAAATGGTATGGAACTCATCACAAACTTTCTCACTCTATATTTTAAAAATGGAGATATTTACACAAAAACTCGTAATATATTTGAAACAAAATAAAAGACTAGCAAACCCCAAGCATAAATTGCACTATACTTGCATTAAACATTTTTCAAGTCCCGGTTTTAAATTTCATAATTTTATTTTTAAAGAATTATGTCTTTGTATTTTTGAAACAATAATAATATTGGGTCCACAATGGTCGACACTTCATATTAAAATTTTGACTTCTGGTTAAATTTTAACATTTTATTAGTTGTTGCACGATGACCTGAAGTTGTGCAACAACTAATAAAATGCTATTGCTATTAAATTCCTCATTTATAAATTTTGACCAATAAAAGATGTATTTATTGACTTGAGTCTAAAATGAAGTAGATAGATCATTGTTGTACAAACATTTCTCCTAAGAGGTTAAAGGGAAAATAACACAAAACTTTTGAGAGGCTAACTTGTATTTGCTTGCTCTATGGCATTAGATACTTATGGGATTAAAACTTAAGTATCTCTTTACAACTAAAGCTCACAAAATTGTATTAATATATTTGCCAATATCTCAAACTTGATTTTATAAAAATATATTTCAAATGTTTCAAATAAAAGATTTGTATTATAAATAGCCCTACATATTTTCAATGATAAGTAATTTCATATCTCAAATAGTTTCATAGATATGGTTTTTAAAAAATGATAATTTATGCATCAGACCAGAACCATTGAAGTCATTTTGCCGAAATATTGAGTGTAGCCATTTTGTTTGGAATATTTCTAAATTTTTAGAAATGAAATTTATTCAAAATCATTAGAGCAAATTTTGAGTAAAACGATTTTTTATATTTTTGCCCTTCAGTAAACTACCCTTAGTTTTAGGGTTAGATATCCAATTCCAAAAACCCCTTGGGGCAACCCCATGAAAACCCTAGATACCAAGTTTCATCCCGATCGGTAAAATAGTTTAGGGTCTAGTTAGAGGTACAGACAGTCAAGACGGAAATTCAAAAAACACTTTTTTTCGGATTCAGGGGGTCATGAAACGTCGAGATTTATCAAAATGTTTAGGGAATTACTCTTCGTCACTTCAAACACCCTATGAAGAAACTTAAGTATGCAACCATAACATTTTTGTAAATGGCAGTAGTGTAAAAAAAATGAAGCCAGTTTCTCGTCTTTAGGTATGTCGGAATGTCATTTCTATACAAAAAATAATAATAACTGATAATTAAATAATCCAATAATTAAATATATTATTATTATTATTATTATTATTAGCACTGCGTCTTACTACCCGTTCGGGTTATACGCACTTACGCTAATGTGTAATGGTAGGGTGATTGTGAGATGAAATGAAGGACCTACAGTTTAACGTGGAATCCGAACCACGGTGGCGGCCTGGCATTCCCCACATTCACAAGATGTCTTGTCAGAGGTGAAGGAAGGGTTTGGTAATCAGATAAATCTGTGCCGGGACCGAGGATTGAACCCCGGACTCCCAGCACAGAAGTCTGACACCTTACCCCTAGACCACCAGGTCACCAATATAATATAAATACAACATTCTATCCCTCTATCAAGAGCCAAGACAAGTTTGAACAGGCAGTTAGAGAATCCAAGCAAAAAAACACAATGATCAAGGAACAGGCAACAACAGTATCTAAGTGACAATGACCAACCTCCAGCCATGCTGCCATGTTCCAATCTGTGTTGTGTTGTGTTTTTAATTGTTAACTTTTAGGTATAGTGTTTTCTGATAAGTGTGAAAACCTTATTTAACGTCTATCCTCTTTTGAATGTTTAAATTAAAATAGATGTTTGGCCACATCTTTCCTTTGTTTGGATAAAGTTTCTTTTGTAGTGGTTTCATAAGAAGATATGTTTATTCAAAATAATACAATGAGTGAGTAAAATCACGATTTACAACACAAATACAACAGTATTTTATCCAAGGCACTAATTTCAATTAAACAAATAAAATAAAATAGGCAATGTCATATTTTAATAGTAAAGATTATATATTTCTATTCTATGTATATATTTCCTTTAATCCACATTTTATCAACAATGTTTTCAGTAAGTAGGATAAAATGCACTTTTTTTTAAACAAACAATCCTAGTTCCAACTAAAAAGTATTCGCATATGAAGTATAGCGATTAACAAAGGTATGATAAATGTATAAAGATATAGAGAGGAAAGGCACTAAGTTTACACAATATCTAAGAAAATGCAAGAGTAACTCACTAAATTTGTTAAACAAACATACAGTTAAGAGAGAAAGAATGACAACATAACAATTTATAAGAATATTATTTTTTTCCTTCAAAATTGAATTTTCTTATTAATACTTATTCCTCAAAGTTTTTTTAAGAAATTCTTACTAAAAGATAAAGTATAGTAAATTCAAGGAATATAATTTAAGAGTGAGTATGAATATACTTTAAATACATTAATAAAGTATTTGAAATTAATTTTGAGAAGTTAAACTATTTCTTTACTGTGGCACTAGTTGATTTTTTTAATCATAAACAGTTTGAGAGATTAAAGCCTATTTAAATTTATATAGTTAAAAATGAAATAAAAAATACAATAGATAACATTTTGAGGGGAAAAAAACAAATATGGTAATATGGGAAATCCAATAGATGTTAAAATGAATTACAGGAAATCCGTGTTTTTTCAAACCATGAAAATGAAAATGGAAATACCCGAACTCTTATTAAATCCTTGTGACAGGGCGCTTCTTAACCCACGCCTTGATAGTAGGGATTTCCAACACCTTCTCGTTGAGGGCTTTGAGGTTGTCGTACTTCTCGACAAGGTCTTGCCCCATCATCCCGTTCAGACAGCCTAGCAGACCCACGAAATACATGTCAGCCCAGGTCAACTGAAAAATTGTAGCAAAACAAACCTTGATGAGTTTTATGCATCAGCAAAAAATAATTATGCTAATGAGCTAGGGATGAGTAAGGTTGAATTTTAGAGGAAGTGTACCTACATTTGTGTGGAGGGAGCATGGAAAACCATTTGGGGAAAAACACTCGACCGGGATTCGTACCTCGGTCTTCCTCTCATCGCAGCAGTCTAGGCTGTTATGAAAGTGACGTCTTAATAAATCATGCAGTCACCGAAGCAGATAGTTCTCCAATAGATCACTACACGATCTACATGAAAAAATATTTGCATTTGATTGACAGTTGCAAATATTCTTCAACTAGACTGAATGGCACATTTTGTGAGCGATCAACTCCTCTAATAAATCAACAAGTTTTTCCCTCTCAGAAATAAATATGACAAAATTCATGAGAGCCAGTAATTTGAGTTAAGAGAAATATAATATCTAGCTAAGCACACACATGGCTACACTAAAATGCTTCATCAACACAATAAAATAGGCAGATAATCTAGCACTGCTGGCAAAAAATAAAGAAAAGTTGCAGGAAATGATGGACTGAAGGGTGGAGATATGGAGAAGATATGGCATGGAGATCAATTTGGTCGAGGAAGCTTTCAACAATAAGAGGTTACTGCTGACCAGCAAGCTGAGTTTGAAACTGTGGAAGAAACTGATTAAATGACATATTTGGAGCATCGCACTGATTGGAGCAGAAACTTGGACTCTTAGGAAGATAGAAAAGAAATACTTGGATCTTTGAAATGTGATGCTGGAGAAGACTTGAGAAGATTAGGTGGACAGACAGGGTGACAAATGAAGGAGTCTTAAGAAGAGTGGGTGAGAAGAGAACCATTTTGGATGTGATTCTTCGGTACAAAGCAAACTGGATCGGACACCTCCTTAGGAGAAACTGTCTTCTGCATGATGTCACAGAAGGAAAGGTTGAGGGAAAGAGGAGCTTAGGAAGAAGGAGGATTCAAATATTGGATGACATAAAGGAAAGAAGAAAATTCTGGGACCTGAAAGATTATCAGAGTTCACTGACAAAAGGAATGGACCTTTAGTAAGAGAGAACACGTAATAATAATAATAATAATAATAATAATAATAATAATGTGGGCCTGTGTGTTTTACCTTGCCACCAACAAAGTATCCACCATTATTCTTCACAATCTCATCAAACTTCTTGAGATAGTATGGGATTGTCTCACTTAGCAGGGGGCCTTTCTTTTTATCCTTGGAGGCCTCGTCAGGATCATGATAATAAGAACCAATCGCTGAGAAAATGTAAGATTTAAAAAAATAGTTAACACATTCTGAAATGGAATGCATTCTACACTTATGTGACTCAATATTGCACATTAAAACAGTGATAATGCTCACGGAATAAGCAGAAATAAATAAATATTATTGTGATCATTTATATTATCTGTAGCTAAAATTACAAAAACTGTCAACAGTTTCAAATCTTGACATCTCAATGTGATATGAGCTGTACATTTTCACCGAATCACAAAAAATCTGTAATGTCAGTAAGCCTTACTATATATAAACCCTGTGATTTGAACAAACAAGAAAGATGACTATGATGTTTTTTTTCTCCTCTGTATAACAAATAGTAAGACCTAAACAAGTTAATATACTTGTAATAATATCATCACATAAACTCAATAAGATGTTCATTTAAACTTGAGTAAATAAATAAATTTACATATATTATTAATACTATACAGATTTAAATTGTATGTGTGTCTTTGCCTGGTGTTGGTTGGTCTTAAACACGTAAATCCAATATTTTTAAAAAACAACACTGATAAAAGCTGATAAGACTGGTTTTTAAACTATTGGATAAATTTCAATAAAATTGTGAGCTTCAGAGACATAAGCAAATTTACCCGTAGTCACAGCACACACAAGTAAAAGTCAAATCTTGCTTTTTGTGTTTTTACTGACGACAACAACAAGGTTTACGACTGTAACTTTGATGTGGAAGATGAATTTTGAAGGTCTATGAAAAGGTTGATGGCAACTAAAAAAAAAGTTGTCTCTGCTATATAGTGAAGTGAGTCTTGATTGAATTGAAAGAGAAAAATATTTTTTTGAGACATAATTGAAGCCATTAATGGAAAAAAAAAAATGTTTACAAAAAGACAAACTGTAAAGTTTAAAAGCACTTTTAAAATTAATTTTCAGAATTTAACAATAATTTTTGGTGAATTTGGTATCCCTGAACTATTATAATGCACTCACGGGTTCGAAAATCAGTAAAGGTGTCAACAATGGTGTCTATTTCCAGATTCTCCCAATCATCTTTACCAGCTAGACCAAACTGTTTTCCGAGATAGCGGCAAATGGCGACTGATTGGTGGGTTCTCTTGCCGTCAATCTCTAGAACTGGCGTTTTGCCAAATGGCATAGCTAAAATATGGAAAACAGACACCTGTAGGTAAATAAATTTCCCCACACACAATTTAATTTGAAAGAGTTTTGGGCCTAGTCATCTTATTTACTTGGATGATAAGTAGGGCTAGGATGTTTTTGAATGTTATATTTTTATTCTTAACGTCAATTTAATGCTGAACAAGAGACAAATAAATTTTGAGAAGAACTGATTGCATTTATAAGGCATATTTTAACCATATCTGGAACAACGAATCCATAGCTATTGCATAGTTTCAATAATTTTATAAAATAATGTTTTAATTTCAGGCAAATAATCTTTAATATTTTACTAAATAATAAAAATTAATATTGAAAAATAAGTAGAGATGTTTGCAATGTCCAAGTAAATTACCAGCTACTGTTAACAACTTTAATTTCTACCTCGGCTACAATTGGCGACCACGGATACTTTTGAAGCTCTCGTTACAAAAAATATATATATAATAGTCCTAGGTTAAGTGAAATCCAAAAAAATAAAAAAAAAATACATAAAACAGTTTTAGTATATTATTCGCAAACAATGAAAATCAATAGGAAAAGATTTAAAAATATATTAAAAATGTTCAGAATACTTATGTCCCAACTACATTAAGTTAGCCTGTCCATTATTGGGAACCCTGGTTACTATTAACTTAAGGAACGACTTTAATTTTCACCCTAGCTTCAAAAACAGTCCATAGCTACTATTATCTATAACATATTTTTTCAAACAAATGATGTGATATTTGGCCTATAATTGAATTAAATTATTTAAAAAAAAAATTTCAGGCAAATATATTTGTAAAAGCCATTAATATATGTTTAAAGCATATTTTGACTTTATAGGGCATGGGCCTAAATATATTAACACTAAATTATTAGTTTTTATCACGTACATGACTTAAAGGCAGGCCATTGCTCAAACTCGATACGTTCATCTTCAAACTCCTGATTTCCATACGAGAGCAGGAAACGAATTGGCTCTCCAATTCCAATAAAGTTTAGGTAAGTAAGCTTGTATTTAGGAGCCATATCACCTAAAGGAAACAATACAATTAAAATCATTGGTTGATCTTGGTGCAAAAAAGGTATCAACAATTCCCATCTGCTCAGACATTTTAAAGAGTAAAATAGAATGTTATGATACTTGTTTCCACTCCTTTTTAATTATCTATTAGATCTTCGAAATAAACTATATTTCAAATTTTCTCATTTCTCATGTTCATCACAATTCACAGAGGGAGGTTGTCTCAACTCTGTGTATCCCACACTCCTTTATTACCTACTGTGCCATCAACTAATTAATAAAGATGACCTGCTGGTCTAGGTTTAAGCTGTCGGACTTTTGTGCTGGAGGTCCGGGGTTCAATCCTCGGTCCCGGCACAGATTTATCCGATTACCAAACCCTTCCTTCACCTCTGACATGTATTAATCACAACTTGTGAATGTGGGGCCTCCGCCGTGGTTCGGATCCCACGTTAAACTGTAGGTCCTCCATTTCATCTCGCAATCACCCTACCATTACACATTAGCGTAAGTGCGTATAACCCGAATGGGTAGTATAATAATAATAATAATAATAATAAACTAATTAATAACTCAAAATAGTAAAATTTTATTAATAAAAAGATGCATTTTAAACAAATGTAAGCACATTTAACTACACACATTTGGGTAGGAATGAGAAAGTTAGAGTTAGAGTAAATATAGATATATCTGTGGCGAGAGAAAGAAAGTGGGAAAGTATTTAAGAGCCTGCTTCACTCCACTGGTAATGTGTAGCCTGGATTTGTATGCAAAATGCATGTTCTTTTTTACATACTGAAGATATAGGGAAATTATATACTTTGGAAGTACAACCTTAATAGACCATTTGGCTGGTGTATGGTGGTGTATTTAAATGCATATTAGTAGTATTAGCACCGCGTCTTACTACCCGTTCGGGTTATACGCACTTACGCTAATGTGTAATGGTAGGGTGATTGTGAGATGAAATGAAGGGCCTACAGTTCAACGTGGAATCCGAACCACGGTGGAGGCCTGGCATTCCCCACATTCACAAGTTGTCTTGTCAGAGGTGAAGGAAGGGTTTGGTAATCAGATAAATCTTTGCTGGGACCGAGGATTGAACCCCGGCCGCCAGCACAGAAGTCTGACACATTACCCCTAGACCACCAGGTCACCAACGTTAAATGCATATTCCAGGGGAAAATTATTTTGCATGCATATTTTAAATTATTCAGGTAAATATGCCTATTTAACTCGTGCTGTATTAAATTATTACTTGTCCCTGTTCTGTCGTCAGCTGGTTAGTAATTAATTTATAAAATCTTTGCATTTAATCGGGTATAAATTCAAACAAAACTAAGATGTGTACCTGTAAGTGAGGTTCTTAAGATTGCATTGAGAAAAAGATCCAGTATATCTATAAACGCTTCTCTAAATTACCCGAAATTATACCACTGTTGGAGGCTCGAAGTAATTATTTGCAGTACTCATTTTCTCTGATAGATCAAATTTCAGTACCATTGTCTGTATTCTAATAGTCTTTAAGGCTCCCTAGTCGGATCCTTGAGTTTGAGACGTGATTATTTTACACATCAAACCATTTGAATGGCAACATTCTTGGGCCCGCAGTGCTGCTTCCAACCGAAGCTCTTATAATCTATGTAAACGCCATCCTTATTTAAAATGGCGGAAAATGTAACTCTGTGCTCTAGCAGACAAAATGATAGTACTAAAACAAATGCCAGTCAAACACCGCAACAGACGCCACGCTAACAATGCATGGCTAATGACCTTCGTATTCATGGTGACCAAGACCTTGAGGAGGGTTCGAACAGGGTGCATAGGCATCCTTCGTTACTATTTGGACAGATTTACACTTGGTCATATTAATGTCAATGCAATTACCAAGGGCACGAGTCAAAGCAAAGCCACACAAGTATAATATTCGGATACAGCCAAAGTCTTCAAACACTCAAGGTGTTAAAATTGTATTCAATAAGCTTGGTCAAGTATTTTAAAAAAATTCTGGTTACAAAGGAGTGTCAAATTAACAAAAGGTTGTCTGTTGAAATAATTGAAATATAAGAAAGATTGTGGTGTTTTTCAAATACAACTGTGACATCACACAATGTCGAAAATACATTTTTATTGTATGAAACATTCTTCAATGACCAAGGAGATTCACAGAAGAAAATCTCAGCTAGGACTCTCCTGATACTGTAAGAGCCATGAATACACAAGGATTTTTCACAAAACAAATAGTTTCCTTCATTTTGTAATATGTTTTTCATATGATGGGGCATATTTTTTTTATTTTTCGTGCATATTTTATTATACATATAATATATTTTATTTATTTATTATATATATACTATTATATATCTATTATAAACATCCTAGTGTGGGTGTGGCTCAAAGCTAATTGAAAGGTTTCTTTCGTAAGGCTTGATTAAGACTTTAACAAAAAAAAAACTCTTAAATATATCACAATCATCAAACGAAAGAACAAGCCAATATTAATACTCACGCAATTATTAAAAATACCAAATTTGACGCCTTAACAATTGAAAGTATACCAAAGACAGAACTTGTGTAAAGAATAAAGTAAACAAAAATGTATATTATCAGCAGTAGTTAAGTATTTCTCCGCTAGTGACAGATAATTCAAATCTAGTTTAGCTAGTCTGTACTTTTACAGATCAAACCAAATACCAATATTCGATAATTGAATACTTTTCGTGAAAAAAAAACAATCGTGCTGCACTCTATACGGTCCGTTGTTGCAAAACTTGTGAATTAATGTAGATGGCAACGGGTAAATGATTTAAAACTTCCGTTTTTGTGCGAGATTATTAGGCCTATTATCCCAATTAAAATGACCGGGGGTATATGTGCATTATATAATTGCCACAACCACGGCAAAAAATTGCCATTCTGATCTGGTGTAAGCAATAACACGTATTTTAAAACATAGTTTATTTCGTATTAATTGTGTATTTATTAGACATGATAAAATGACTTTACCACATATAAAGTTGTTGGTCCGGACTTGCTGTGCTAAAAAAAGTTGCAAAGAACTTGAAAAACTGGAATTCCTTGGGTCGAAATGGTGCCTACCTCGAAAAATGAATTTCTGCACTGGTATGAAGGTTAAGATTTATTAAAGGATATAAAAGTGACTCTATGACTTCATTTTTTCTTTCTTTCAAAATGTAAAGAAGACATTAATTAACGTTTACACAGTTTGTGATGCTAGTTTACTAACTTATGCCACTGCTATTTTAATCAAAATAGGATTTAACAAAATAGTTGAGTTACACCTATACGCATCATAGTCAAGAGTAGCACCTTTGAGAAGTGTTTCGCTTCCACGGCTTGAATTACTTGTACCATCAATGTGTGCGAAGTTGATTACTTTAATTCTAGATAGGTTTTGTTGGAGAGATTTCAAGATATACTACAGGACAGATTCGAGCTTAATACTAGCTTGGATTCAACAAGAGAGACTAGGAACTTCTTTGTAAACAACCATGTTCAAGAAATAAGATTTATTACGGCATTATCTTGGAGGCATATTATGCCAGGTAACGCTAATCAAGCTGAACTTCCTTCCGGCTGAGGGAACCTTTGGGGAATATTAATTATCTAGAAGACTGCATTTCTCAAGAAAACATAAAGGGTCATCTTCCTACAACACAATGCCCGTTGGCTTATCAAAAAGGGTGTGAATGGTGTGGATATCCTGAAAAAGAATTTAACCAGAAAAAGTGTCAGTACCATGGATGTAAGTGGTATTGCTGTTTATTCTCGTGCTATGAAAAAATATTGAGCATGATAGCATGTATTATAAGATTTTCCCATGATCGCTGCCTAACAAATAATCTGAGGGAATTATCTTGCAAGGAATCAAACACTGAAGATAACAAGATTATTAAGCTCGTAATAGATGAATCTTTCAGGGATGAACTATGCGAGAGGCCTAGTAATTTGAAGGCCTACAAATTGAGGAGAGTATCATTAGTTTCAAGATCAAAATAATATATAATCAAATTTAAAATGATTTTTGTATGGCATGGTATTGTCTTCAAATAACCCCGTCATTAATAAAACAACTTATTTTCATAGTTCACAAGGAAAATGCTTATGCACGAACACACATGTAAGCATAGGCCTACTGAGAGAAAGTTATTGGATACTGAATGCGAGAAAAACCGCCCGATCAGTAATTTATATCTATGTAATATTTCTTGCACTATGTTAATCTCACCGACAGGCACACGATCTCAGAAGCAGTTGCGGGAAATGCCAAGAAGAAAATTCAGAACAGAAATTTGGGTCATCTTATACAGCGATTGGAATCGAGGAAAGACGATTGGCTTATTTCTGTTGGAGACGACGTGCTGATTGGAAAAGACAAAAGCAAGAGGCTGGTTTGGACATTAGGTCGGGTCTTAATAATTCTTCCTGGGCAATATAGTGTCGTCAGAGCTATCGAATGAATTTAGAGCTGTTGTAATATTTTCCAGAAGCTCTTCAACTGATGCAATTATTAGTAGACAGAGCGGGAGCACCTGTTTCTATTGTCACATAAAGGGGAGAACCACCTCCTTAGTTTATACCTAGAATGTGACCACCGAAAAACTTAGACCTTTGAATGTTGTGACAAACCAGTGAGTTCCCTTTTGCAATTCTGGTGGTAGGATGTTGAATTATTATTATGTTTTATGTCTCACGACAAGTCCATTCTTTTTGTCAGTGATCTTAGACCACCAATGTGCCCTGTCCTCTGCCTTCACCTTCAGCTCTCAAATTTTTTTTCTTTCCTTCAAATAATCTAATATTTGAATTCTCCTGCCTAAGCTACGCTTTCCCTCAACCTTTCCTTATGTAACGTCGTGTAGAAGACAGTTCCTCCTTAGGATTTGTCCAATCCAGTTTGCTTTGTACTGAAGAATCACATCCAAAATGGGTCTCTTCATTTGATGTTGAATAATGAACACTCTTGATTTTGCTTATTAGATTGCTGAATCAATTGGGTCATGTTCTGTTTAATATAATATGAATGATTGTAAAAGCTCGCGACTGTTAAAATAGCAGTGGTGAAGAAATCAAGTAGGGGAACCTTTTAATACCAGTTGTGTATGGTTTTTTACTCAAAATCCAAGCATATTTTCGTGTTTTCCAAACTAGTGGCCACCCTGTTCAATAGGGATATTTGAGTGTTAAGATTTTTGAACCGAGCTTGAAATAGATACTCAAACTCAGGATGATTGGATTAATGTACTTGCAATTTTGAGCTTTTCTCAAAAGGTTATTTCTTTGCCTTGAATTGTATATATGGTGATGATTGAGTGTTTAAAATTTTATCTACTTGTTGGAGATGTGGTTTGTGAAATAATGCAGTTAGAAGGGGGGAGAGGTGTAGAGAATAACCCAACAAAGATGGTATTGTGCAGATGGTCATTGGAAAGTCAAGGTCAGCAAGTGAGAAAACTGGTGTTAATTGAAAGAGATTATAAGGTTTAGATAAAGAAGATATGGAAAGACATCTTTTTGTTGGGCTGTTAGAACTCAAATAAGCTTAGTGCAAGACTCTCAAATATGGCTAAATGCAAACATGTTCTATTTACACCTTAAAAATCATTATTGCTCCAACATCTTTATGGTAGGTTAGCACAAAGTGAACAGTTGTGCTCCACATGTACAGGGAATTGAGCAGGGTTTGCTATATATAAACAATGCTAAATCTGCACATCCAAATATATGTTCACATTTTTTTTTTAACTCTAAGAATGTTTAATTGTATCATAATTAAGGTGTTCATGATTTCTTTTTAACAAAGAGAAGGGACCTATTGGAAGACCACGGGCAAGTGGATGGACTAGACACAGAAGAACATGAAGGATAAAGGAGCAGATTAGAGACACATGGCTAAGGGATAAGTTTGTAGAGATCGATAGGAATGGAAAAGGATGTACCAGACGACCCACACAGGCAGAAATGTCAAACGATGATGTTTGATTTTTTTTTTTTTAACTATTTAAAAACCAAGTTTGAAACCGGTTTTATTTTAAATGTGTGTCTGATTTGATTTTTTTTAAATATGTTGTGTTTTGTTAATATAAATAAGTTTTAAAACTATATTTATTCAACAAAGCTCAACTAGACCATCATGAAAATCTTGCTAAAGATTTACTCAAATTAAAAAACTTGAGCTCACAGACCCCGAACTATTCTATATGTTAAAACTTAAAAATGCAAGTGAAGTCGTGTAAAATGAACAAGATTACTTTTTTCATATTCTTAAGATATGTTTGTGAAGATGCACAAATATGAATAGAAGTTTAGTTTTCTCTAGATAACAAAATAGATGGGAAGGTGGGAGACCAAGAGAGGGGAGGTGGGAGACCAAGAGAGAGGAGGAGCATATAACAGCAAGTGTGTTAGTGACAAGAGAAGAATGGAAGAAAATAAAGGAGGAATGGGGTAAAGAAAGAGGAAACATTTTACTAAACCTACAAGCCCGTAAATTGGAAACAGTTTATGATGATGATATAAAAGGAATATTTAATTTTCATTTTACCTGTGTAGAATTTCGATTTTTGCCAAACAATGACAGGTAATTCGAAACAATGTTAACTTCTTTAGAATCCATGAGGAAATATTATTAAAAACTGCTTTAGTATCTTGTAATGTTTGCATCAGAAAATATATTTATTCAGATCGATATGAGAGAATACAATAAAGGTTTACAACAAACACAACAATATTTTAAGCCACAAATTTGAGGACACAAAGTAAAATAAACAGCTTTTACAGTAAAAGTTACACATTTTTTTACCATTTATAACACGCTGTATATTTTTTTCTTTGCTCAAAATTTTATCACAATTGTCTCATCAATTATTGTAATAATGCACTTTTTCAAATTAACAATCCTAGTTCCTAATAAAATGATAACAAGCATAAAGCATGGTACTAATTTTAGAAAACTGTAATTAGAATGGTAAGCTACAATTAAGAAAAATGTTGAATATAGCACCACACCAATGAAAACACGTTCATTGGTACTTTTTTTTTTGTTCAGGTAAAAAAATAACTCAATCTAAAACACAAACCCGACATATTTATGAACTCAAAATATTTTAAGATCTTTTAGATCACAATCACTAAATATTACAACTTTACACCTTTGAGGGATTTTCTTTAAATAAGTAGTAGATAATGACAAACGGGGGGGATTAGTGAATAAAGAGAGAAAATGGTCTCATCTTACATTATATGCAAACATTAGTTAAGAAAGAAAATTCAAAATAACAAATTGTTAAAGTTTTTTCTTTCAAAATTTCTATTTTACCAAACACAACAATAAACTTACTCATATATATATATATAAACTAATATGTCAAATTTAAATAATGTTAAATGCTTTTTTCAAAAATTAGCTTTCTTAATTTAACAATTAAATAATATTATTAGCACCGCGTCTTACTACCCGTTCGGGTTATACGCACTTACGCTAATGTGTAATGGTAGGGTGATTGTGAGATGAAATGGAGGACCTACAGTTTAACGTGGAATCCGAACCACGGTGGAGGCCTGGCATTCCCCACATTCACAAAATGTCTTGTCAGAGGTGAAGGAAGGGTTTGGTGAGAAATAGGTAGAGCCTTTGGAGGATGAGATTTCAAATTATTTCCTTGTTGTGACACAAGTTTATTATTATTATTAATAGTTTATGAGATTGCATATTTAAATTTGCCACACAAATTTAAAAAAGCGCCTAATTTTGAGGGGGAAAAATAATCAAATGATGATAAAAGCAAGTAATTGAAAATGGAGCTAAGCCAACTCTTTTTAATACTCTGCAAAAGGTCGTTTCTCAATCCACGCCTTAATGGAAGGGATTGCCAACACCTTCTCCTTGTGAGCTTTGAGGTTGCCATACTTTGCGACGAGGTCATGCCCCACCATCCAATCCAGATAATATAGTCGACTCACGAAAAACAGATCAGCCCAGGTCAACTGAAAAATAGTTTCATAATAGAACTAAATTAATTTTACTCAGACACTTAAAGTGTGTTCAAAATTAGTTATCAGGATCGTTAACACACGAGACCACTAGAAGAAAAATTTTCACAGATGAATAGATAATATAATAATACTTAGCACCACGTCTTACTACCCGTTCAGGTTATACATTTAAGTACTAATTACACTAATTACACTAATGGGTTAGGAGATGGGAAGGTTTAATATAGAGGAAGTAAACCTGCATTAGTGTGGAGAGAGTGGAAAACCATTTAGGAAAAACCACCCCCAGTTCACCCAAGCGAGATTCAAACCTCGAT
This sequence comes from Timema monikensis, assembly GCA_902151445.1. Classification (NCBI taxonomy): domain Eukaryota; kingdom Metazoa; phylum Arthropoda; class Insecta; order Phasmatodea; family Timematidae; genus Timema; species Timema monikensis. The sequence continues at coordinate 173,752 of CABFVZ010001463.1, forward strand.
CTCCAAGCATTGGTGGTCTAAGTTCACTGATAAAAGGAATAGACCTGTCGTAAGACAGAACATCCAATGATAGTGGAATGGAAAAAAAGGTAAAAGTCTAATTTTAGCTCAATTTGAGTTTGTGCTACCATCTGTTAGACAATAATGAGACCTTTCTAATGCACTTTACACTGTGGTCTGTGTCATGTTTGAATTAAATTTAAAACTGAAAATTAAATTGTCTTTTATATTTAAAGTATATGAAAAAAATATATGCAGAAATTACTACGAGACCTACATAATATGAATTTGAATAAACAGCTAGAAACAATCAACAAGACTAAATGGTAAACTTTTATTAATGAGCCGGTAATTATAATTAACTGAAATATAATAAATGCCAGTTAAGCACATATGTTGATGCACAATTATTTATCATGTGTTTTACCTTGCCACCAACAAAGTATCCACCGTTGTCCTTCACAGTTTCATCAAATTTTTTAAGATAGTAGGGGACTGTCTCATTTAGTAGGGTTACTTTCTTTTTCGCCTTGGAGGCCTCGTTAGCATCGTAATAGTAGGAACCAATCTCTGAGAAAATATAATATTTAAAAAGATGGCAGATCATGAAATAATTTATACTAATTCTTGATTTATTTGACTCAATGTTGCACACTAAAATAACAAGGATATTGAGTAGTGCATTATTCCATGCGAATAGTCCCATCTTAAAAGAATTGATGGGAAAAATAAGTTTATACATACAAAGTATATTAGTAGGTAGCTTGCTAGTGATATATGTTTAATATAATACTAACTTAAGCAACTTTGTTAATGACACATCCAAAGTTTCCAGTAATTTTGTTAGTGATGCGTGTAACGTAAATTAGACATGAATTTGATAAGTTGTATTTCTTTCTTACAAACTTATTTTTATGCAGATTTTCTCATAGTTCAAACAAGTTTGGAAATTGAAAGTTGGTTTGTTCGAGTCATCTGTCAACTTTAAAACCGTAGACAGGTGAGCAAGGACAGGGTGTGCCTGACGCGTTCCCTTGTCGGGGGAGGCCAAGGCACATAACCAGGCCCTGCTCTGCGTCAATTTTTCTTTTTCCAGGAGGCACTCACTGTCCCAGGGAAATAGCTATGTATGGTTTAAGAGTTTTATATCTTGGTTCTATCAAATAGATAGACAGGGTAAAAGAATGTGTGTTCATATTCATCAAGACTGTTAGTTTATTGACAGAAAGTACTAGCAACACAAACAAATAATGCCAAAGTGTTGGTTAGATAAATGAAGATGTTAAATATGCACGGCAAAATAAATAAAGTGTATAACCTATCATACTTAAATCAATTTATTAGATTATTTTTAAAGGCTTCTATGTAGAACAAGATTATGCTTAGTTATTTGGTCTAAGTAACCTTAGTATTAACCAGAGGGCTTCAAGTATAACCAGAGCTCAAGAAACAATATCCCAAAGTACAAATAAATAATCACACGCCTATTAAAAAAACCATTCATTGAATGTGAGATTTAGTGGAACATGTACATTATTTATTTTGGGACATTATCAAAGTCATTCATGGGAAAATTATTTTCCTAATCAGATAAACATAGAAATGTATTTATAGTGAAAGCTCTTTTCGAGTGTTTTTTTCCCAAAGTTTACTTATTTTTGTTGATACAATGTGTAAATATAACGTATTATATATATACACACACACACACACACACACTCACCACTTCGGAAATCAGTAAAAGTGTCAACAATAGCGTCTATCTCTAGATTCTCCAAATCATCTTTACCAGCTAGACCAAACTGTTTTGCGAGATAGCGGCAAATGGCGACCGATTGGTGGGTTATCTTGCCGTCAATCTCTAGAACTGGTGTTCTGCCAAATGGCATAGCTAAAATATGGAAAATAGAAAAATGTAGGAACATGAACATCCATTTAAAAAAACTAATTTCCTTATATTAAATTGATTTGTAGGATATTTATTTTATGTCATTTTATTCTTAGCTTTATTTTAATAATAAGAGAGATACAAACATGTTTATAGCTGTCTTGATTATGATTTTAAGGTATATTTTAACTATGTTTTGTGCACAGCGCCTATAGGCTAGTACATATTTTGAAACATTTTCTAAAATATTTTTTTAATTACTAGCAAAGAATTATCTTTTATATTTTACAAAATGATATTATATAATAAGTATATTAACATTAATTTTTACAGACTTGAACCAAATCAAGTGAATAGTTACTTCCTCCATTCCGGCTGTAGTTAAACACCCATCATCTAGGATTCTCCATGAAACAAGTTTCAAAGAGCATTTGGTTTTTTTGCATTAGTTTAATACAGCTATTTGGCCAATATTTTCAGGAATCTTTGGTGTATGTATTTTGAATAAACCATAATTATACTATGTTTAGAGTATATTTTAGTGTTTGCAATTTTTTTTATATCTCTAAGGGCCTAACTGAATGTAAATTTTTAAGGGCATAAGCAGATGAGCTCTAATGATTATTTTTTGGCACTTACTTGGTTTGATGGTAGGCCATTGTTCTTCTTCGAAGCGGTAGTCTTCAAACTCCTGCTTTCCATACGAGAGCAGGAAACGAATTGCCTCTCCGAGTCCCAACCCATTAAAGTAAATCATCTTGTATTTAGGAGCCATATTACCTAGAGAAACAATATGATTAAAACAACCGGTTGATATACTCGGAAGACTAGTGCAACATAAACTTGAGAGAGAAAAAAGAATTTGAAATATAAGGGTTACCACTAATATCTTGGTACAAAATTTTCTTTGTTTTCCAGGTTTTTGGGAAAGGATTTCCATTCCCGTAGACAATGTTGAGACCCGTATGGAAGAATAAAATGTTATTTTTGGTCAAATTGAATACTGTGAAGTTATGATATTGACATTTAAAATTAAATGATATGACAGAAATATATAAGCAGTCGTCACACAACCCAATGTTTCAGGACGGAGGGGGGTGGAGGTGGGGGACGGATGGACAGGTATTTAATCTGTGTGTATAAGTAATCAGTTTCTGTTTTATTTTATAAAAAGGTCTTCCATTTAATGTTTGCAATTATTAGATACCCCAAATTCACCAATATTTCAGTACTTTTTTAATTTTTATATGCTAAAATTCATGTTTTTCCAGACATAAAAAATCTATTATTTTTGCAGGCTTTCCCAGTTTAATCAGTCAGTGGCAGCCCTAAATATAAAATTCAGATGAATGTTAAATTTAATATTTAGGTCCTAACAAACCTTACTATATACCACCGAGCCTGGAACTACCTCTCCTCCATCCAGCTCCTGTAGAGAACTGCACAGTGGACACTAACAGAACCTACCTATAATTTATTATTTGAATTACAAGTTATTGATGCAGACAGCAGGACCAGTGTCTACGTGTGTGGACCAAACACTCTAAGGACTCCCTTTATTACACAAATGGGTGTGTGAGACTGATATTTTTTTAATATTTCTATAAAATAATATAACCGGTACTATATATATTTTTTTAAACAAGACATCTCAATCCTTAGATATAATATGCTTTTAATTAGGAGTGCACTCATGTGGATACCGATGAATTGTTATCGGGTGATTATTAGTGCATCTGCAATTAATCGTAATCAGTGATTATTATGTCGATTAATCGTTTTATTAAAAGTAAAAAATTTAAATCAAAAGTTTCTTGATAGGAGTTTAGTGACCTTGTATACACACTGCATCTGGTCTGTGAGCTATGCAAAGATTACTTAACCAGATAAAGATATATAAGTTCATACCGTTGATAAAACTAACAATCTAGTTCTAACTTTCGCTGGTTAGGCATAAAATATATTTTTGTATGCATATATTCTTGTTGTATTAAAATTACATTAACTGTTATCATTCTCTTAAGTATATTTCCCAATAGTTATTAATAAATAATCGATAATTGGGATTAATTGGTGTAAATAATCATAGCATAAACAATGATTTTAAACAATAGGTAATAGGTATTGGTAGTTGGTTTTATTGAATCATTACACCTCTACTTATAATCTAAAATTTCAATATAATAATGTAATTACTTTTATAGTTAACCAACTAAATATATATAATGTTTTGTTATGTGTGCGACATGTAACAATAATTATCATTATTTCATTATATTTATAATATTTAGCACCATGTCATACTACCCGTTCGGGTTATACGCTTTACGTACTAATTACGCTAATGAATTAGGAATTGGGAAGGTTTTTTAATTAGAGGAAGTGAACCCACATTTGTGTGGAGGGAGTGGAAAACCATTTAGGAAAAACCACCCCCAGTTCACCTGACCGAGATTTGAACCTCAATCTCCCTGTCCTCAGCAGTTGAGCTCAACACGACAAGTGTGTTAGCCAACTACGCCACTGAGGTGGGTCATTATATTTATAAAATCTTGACTCAAAAAACCATAATTTTGTAGTTGATGCGAATTAAAATGATGTACTTATTGAGGTTTGAATTATAATTAACAGTATATTAACATCAAGACATGGTTTGAAGCTTTTTTATTCATTTTAAGATGCAATCACAAATAATTGTAAAATATTTAGACTGGATTTAAAATCTTGATTTCATACTTTATTTTTATTGTTAGGAAAGTATTAGTAATGTAAAATATATATATACATTTTACTATACAGTAACACCAATTTGAACCAAATTGGCGGAGTTTATATTTTTAATGTCTTGGGATTACTTTTTGTGAAATCACCCTTAGATTCATGAATGATTGATAAAGAAAGCAGTGTCTAGAATTTGCTGCCAGCAATAAACATTTGTATGAAGAAATCTTAGTTAAGTTTACATTTACAAAGTAGAAATAACAAGTAAAAAATACAAACATGAAATAAGAATGATGAATTTTGTTAAGAGCATGAAATGGATTTATATCATTTTGTTTAACCATTCCTCTCTATCAATTATGGAAAATAATTTTAATGGAAGCTTAAAAGTGTGATAAGTAAAATAATATAGAGCCATACAAATATGTAGCATACATAGACAAAATTTTAAGACTAGTATTCCCTTATGTTCAAAAAATATACCGACGTACATTAAAAGCACTTCTAAAATTCCTATTTGGAAAAAGGTACAGGCAAAATAGCTTCAATATATTGTATGACCTCCCAAAGAAAATTTCCGGGTGCACCACTGGTTCTTTAGAATATTAACAAAACCCCATATGTGACTGAGCACAGCTTTACTCTCCTGAAATGCTTGCTTTAGTCATTTAAAATAACCAAAGCTATTGACACAGTAGAGGTGTGTTTAATTTATTTGTTTCCAAGGCCTCATGTCACCACAATTCTGTTTACAAATGTGTGGTGCTTGGAGATAAGAATGGAGCATCACTCCTGCTGCTGATAAAAGGCTTACCTCTACCTTCTACCCAGCATTTAAATATCTAACAACAATAGTGATTTTGTGACAAACTGATAACGTTTATAGCTCAACGTGTTTGACAGCCCTCATTTGTCAATTGTTTAAATTTCTTAACAATATTTTGTAATATTTCAAATTGGAAAAAAAAAGAATTTAGAATTTTCATGGATATAGAAAAAATTCCCGTCAATCAATCAATTAAATCATATTTGTAATTTGTATCATCATTCAATTATTGGTAGGTATATACAGTACAATGCCTCGCCTAGTGGAACGATGTATTGCGCAAGTATGGTGATATATTGCCAAAAGGATGATGCATGGAGATGCATTAATAAAACTATTTGTTGCATTTTAAACAAACTTTATTCATACATTGAATTTAGGAAAATAAATATCAATTGTAAAGTTTCAACGTGTTATTGACTACCGTAGATCAGGATTAAATAAATAAATAAATTTGATCCTATTCTACAATAGTTGTGATAACATGTTTATTGATTTAGAAAACGACAAGTAGGAGCTATTCTAATCTAACTAGCTTAGAACTAATCTAATCATGAATCACACTATATAATCCACCGCGATATATACTCATTCATTATAATACCATGGTAGACGATATAGAATTGTAAAAGCTATATCACCACATTCAAAATTGGAATATCGGTACAACAATGTGGATACTAAAACTGTTTTTTTGCGATATATCGACATACTCAACCTCCTTCAAATCTATGTTAACATTGTCGCCCCAGTCGCCCAGTGAAAACTTTGTGCACATGCCTGTCATTACCCCTAGTATGTTTGACCCGATGCATACAAACCATCAAGTTTTTCAATATGTAACTTTCTCCATTCTCCTGTTTGTTCATCCCTGTTAGACCCAAATATATTTCTCAGTCCTTTCTTCTCAAAAACTCTCAATTTAGTCCCTTAATACAAAGTTTAAGAACAAGCTTCATATCCGTAACGATCAACAGGTAGGGTTGTAATTTTGTAGATTATCAGCGCTAGGTGAGGTGGAAGGGGTCGCGAGAAAAGGGTAGTGTTCTCAAAGTTTTTATGGCAATATATTTTTTTTTGCCAAAAGAAATAAAGTATTGCTCCAGTACAAACATGGAGTTTAATTTTCTTCACATGTTGATATCAACAGTTGTTGAATATCTGTCATGAGCTAGGTGGCATTTATCTAACAAACATTTTGAACAAAGAAAAAATGTCAGTAAATTCCAGGACATCCTCCAAAGATATTTAAAAAGATTTGATGTCACCGTGTGAAGAAAATTACATTCTACGTTTGTACTGAAGCATTTTTTTAATTATTTTGACTTTAAAAAAAAATGTTTTCATATAAAAACTGCAAAACACTGGTTTTTTGCCTCGCATACCCTTTAATCCCACCTTAATATTTAGAAATTAGAATACAAGATGACAACAGCTTACTAAATGAATAATAGCAAGCATTGCATGCATGAATTTTGTTTGTGACCACCTCTTGAATTTCATTTATATCTGTTGGCACAGTTACCAAGTAAATGAATTTGTCAACTTGTTCAAAATGCATGATGGCGACTATGAAGTGCTTCATGTATATGTATATATTCAACCAATCATCAGATTTTGAAGTATTTACTCTTAGCTCACTATTTTTTCCATTAGCTAGCTTAAAACCTGTCAACGCAGAGAGCTAATATTGACATTGTTTTGTTAAATAACCATCAAATACTCTTTTCAATCTATTCTTAAGGTAAACAATGTTTTCCTTTGTCCCTGAGTTGAAGGCTAATATTTTTACTGTAAGTCAAATTGTAAGAAAGGGCAATGGTGTTTATCTTAATTTGGATGGGGCAACAATTAATCTAGTCACAAAAAAAGAAGTGATTGTGAAAGATATTGATGAATACTGCGACACCGTATTGTATTGCATTTAAATTAAACTAAAATGTGTTTTAAGACTATAATCCACCACTTTTCTTTAATAGTCTTTTGTGGACTGCTGTGAGTCTTGCTCTATGAAAGTAATCTGTAAAATTAATTAAATAAATAAATATATAAACATTAATATCATACATGTAATGAATTGAACTTAATAAAGCTTCACAACAATGGTATATGTTCAACTGTACAGGCTGTCAGTGTTTCTCAATATCACAGAAAAAGAAGAAAGCTTCATTAAATACTGAGCAAACAAACTTAAGTAAGCACACAAAGAGCCAGACCACATGAGCTGGCTGGAAGGGAAGTTAAGTTGTTGAGGGAAGCCCACATGAACAAGCAGGTACAAATATGTCAAGACTTGTATGTTTTCAAGAGTACCTTTGGCAAGATGGGCCACCCCCTACAATCTCCCAAACCCACCCCTCATCCCACACATACCTCTGTAATAAATACTCAATTGTAATTTTATTGGAGTCATTTAAGGTCACCACATTAATATTGAAATACCACCTTGAAATTTGTATGGATTGGCTAGAACACCTTTACCTTTAAGTTTGCATTTTTTTTAAATTAGTAAAGAAAAAAGGTTTTTTTTTTAAAACTCAAAATAAGAATTTTAAGGAGCGGTGATTTTTTTTAATATACAAATATAAGCTTACCTCATATATGCTACGTATCAAATGAAAGCCCTATCTATAAGCTATAAAATGACACCTGTTGTAGGTCTGTAGCTATTATAGATATCTAGTAAATGGCATTTAAGTTAATGACGACCAGCAAATTTTGGAGGTTTTAGACTATTTTGAGAATTCAATAACTTAAAACCAGGTTAGCAAAAAATGTGAAAAACGTGAGCTGATTTTTAAACATTTTATGTTAAGTACATATATAACTTACCAAAAATTAATCAAATCCATGAAATTAAGTTCCAAAAATTAATTCTTCATTGGTTTATTTGATATGGAATGACCCTTTTGTGAACCATGCCTGTGTCCAACTAGTCCGTTTAAGGGGCCTTGAAGGCCAAGTGCACTTGAAAGTTGCAATGGCGTCTTAAAAGGGAGGAACTTATTTTTTATGGTGTGTGAATTCTCTTTAAGTGTACAGTTGCACCCCTTATAGCAAACTTTACAAAGGGGCACATACGACTTGCCCTCTATCGTGCACTTTAATTAAAATAATGTTTTTTTGACTAAAGAGGCCCTAACGATTTTATATCAACCAAAAAGATACAAACTGGTACCCAAACTGTTTTGTTATATTATTTATTTACATCAGTTAGCTGAATTTCTTTGTGTAGTGAAAATCTCCTTTTAAAGTAAACATATATTTCTAGTTTCAAAAAGATGTAGGCCTATAAGTAAAACTAGAGATAGACATACTTTTTAATAAATATAATGAGATCATTAATGGTAATATAATTATTTATTAATACAATAGCCCCATGGCTTCTTTGGTGCCGACAGCTAAAAGCTTGGAAAAGCTACCAGACCAAATTATGTACCCCTACGCCGAACCACATGATCTGCAAAAACATGTGTTTAGCAGCTGTCACTTCTGACGGTCAAAACGTAGGTATATACCTAAATGTTGGCTGTCAGAAGTAAGCTGTGAGCTGTCAGTCAGCACCAAAGAAGCCATGGGGCTACTGTACATGCTAATACTGTAAGTAATGATTATTATGTACTACAAATATGCAGAAATTTACATGTTATTTGGTAATCAATAGCCTTGTATTTTTGGGTGGACCTTTTAGCGCAGACCTAACTATCTAGTGTAATTATTCTCGATTATTTGTAAAATATTTAGTATGTCTCAAACAAAACAAAAGATCTTCATAAAAATAAATTCATTTCTAAAGCCTAATGGCCTGAGAATTTATGATTTAAAACAAAATTTAGATAACAGTACGTAGTTAAAAAACTTCACAAAACGTGATCCTATTTATAAAAAAAATATGATGGAAGAATCTTTTGGTGGTCGTTTAGCAAATAATAATAGGTATAAACAGTAAACTAAATTAACTTTTATCCTAAAAGTTATATGCGGCCTATGCTATTTAATGCACTAAAAACGTGTTTGATAAGTGTGCAGTAAATTGCACAAGTGCACAAACTATTCATATATTGTCGATGTGTCTTTAACACCGTCTAAATCATTACTCTGTGATCAGGCGAATTTTTAAAACAATAATTACAATGTATTTCTAAATATTCTAATTTTTTTTGTATTGTTTTGTTTGATTGTTAGGAATTTATTTTGTGTAGCGATAAGTAATGATAAACATGTATACACATAGAATATAAGTGACATACAATACGAACATAAGCCCCGATGGGGCTCTCGGACGTTAACCAACATAGAAACAAAATACACGTTAAACATGAAAATCTTTGTCACCCTGGCGAGCTGATTATAGTTATCCAAGGGTCATACAGGCAGGAAAATTGACTAAAAAACCCGCCCAGTCGCCAGTATGTGGTCGACAGGGACCTTATAATATATACATTTATGGAGAACGACAGGGTAGAAAACATTGATGGACGAGTGACAGGAAGTAGATGAGACTTGTAGGAAGTGAAGCGGGGGATGATATATGGTAATTGAGAGTGAGATGGAGCAACGGGAGGATGAACAGATCGAGTGACCGGAAAAGACAGGGGCACCACGGCCCTCTGGTAGAGGACCGCCTAGGACAACACATATTGCTTTATTAGACAGAACACTCACGAGGACGACATTATTAAATACATTCAACGACGAAAAATACCGGTTGATATTGAATTAGTTTGGGTCCTGAAAGAGCTTGTAAAAATGTTTGTATCAATCTGATTTAATTCAGTATATTGGTATGAAGTGTATGATGTGGATGGTATTGTTGACACAAGATAAATTGGAAAAGTACAAAATGAGAGGCGGATTCATGAGACTTTTCTTAATTATATTTTGGTATACAAATTATTTTTTAACAATTACTGAAAAGTTTAAAAATTTCGCATGGGAATGCGAGGTTCATATTGCTCCCCATAAGCACTATTTCTCATTAGACAAGTTGAAAAAAAAGCAATTATTTCTAATGTACTTAGAAGAAAAAAATCCTAACTGAATGTTATCATTTTTATTATTAGCACCGCGTCTTACTACCCGTTCGGGTTATACGCATAAATGAATGTTAAATGATAGTAATGTTACTTATGTAGGTAGATTAATTAATATACTACCACTCACCAATTTTCTTTAGAATTGAGTGCTTAGATTTTTCATTAAAATAAATCACTCTTTGTTAGTGAGTAAACGTTTACAAATTAAGTACCGGTTATGTCACAAATAAAACTAACGCGGCGCCGATAACCACAGATAAAGTTAGCTCTGTTAAAATGTTAAGTCTGTGTTAAATTTGTGGTAAGATATTTGTCAAAGGTGCTGCTATCTAGACTATGTTCTTAGTACTTATATAGTTTAAATGAGAGGTCTCAGTGGCTCAATCGTTATTACTTGATACTATATTTAAATAGGTTCCTACTTCATTATTTTATTTAAATTTTGGATCAAGTCTGCTTTATTTTTATGGTATTCTAAATCGTATTTTATCGAACTAAATTTAGTAAAATATTTGTTTTTAATACAGTAAAATTGGAGAGATAGAACAATATTTTTAAAATTCCTATCAACATTTTTCTTCTACAAGTTGTGTAATAGAATTTTAAGTTTTTAAAAACATTTTATCGCTGCTAAACAATACAATTTAAAATTGTTCATTTCAACTTGAATAATATAATTTTAGAAAACTGTGCCCAAATTATAAGTTTGCAAGAAATATTTTTAAAAGTGTTATCTTTCGATTTAAAGTGGGAACTTTAAAAAATGTAAGTAAATGGTGTAATGACAAAAAAAGAAAAGATAAAGGTATTTTATTAAACTTAGACACAGGATACAGCTCATAAATATTAAGATGTGCGTTATTTTATAGGTATACCATTTATCCAAAATTAAAAGGCTCAGATTATATGACTTCACTTATGAATATATGAAAACCAGTTTGTGAATTTTGTAACAGGTGCAAAAAAAAATTCTTCCAAAATGGAACAAGTTGTGTATGGTGTTATGTCGAGTATTGTCATTTTTCTGGAAAATTTAATTTAATTTGACAAGATCTGCATGCAAATTTATCTGCATCATTGATTAAGGGCTCTAAATATTTTTTAAACTTGCGAAATAAAACAACGCTCTAAAACTTTCCCTTGGGTTTATTTTAATAGCTCAAAATTCAAACGTAAACCGTTTTTCCCGGTAAATATTCAAGTGTATTGACATAGGGTTAACCAGGTTGCTCTTTTAATAACCTTTAGGTATGTTGTTGGTGAATGTAATTTATAGGAACTTAATTATCTTTAAATAACAAAAGTAAACTTTCCTTTTCATTTTACCAATATACAATCTAAATCCTTTACCATACAATGACAAGCATTATTAGACAATATTAATTTCTTTAGATCTACTTCGATATTTGCATGATCTCCAAGCCATCACTCGTGTTAAACTAGTGTGCCTAGTACATTATCAAACCATCTGTTGGTCAAAATTTCTGACACATTGCTTCTCTTTCTTTTCTTTGCCCACAGCAGCACGTGACTTCGGTAGAGCCTCTTAGGGTTAACTAATAATGGTGGGGGATGGAGAACTTAGTCAAATAAAGAGATTGAATCTGATGAGGTTAATTCGGAAGTTTTATTTTGAAGAAACGTTAACAAACATTTTATTGTATTTAAAGAACTAGTTACATACAGGGGGTGGAAGGTAGGTTGGTACTATAAGACATACTTATATTGTTAAAGTAGTGATAATTTAATCACAGGGTGGTCTCCCTTTTCTTCCACCCATCTCTAACCACCTAAAGTTAACACGAAAAGAACGACTATCATTAAGTACCTATTCCTAGTTCACGTTCAACTCGTCACTTCTTGATATTATCAAAAACAGACGCTACAATCTGATGTGCTGATTGGATAGCTGTTCGCACCAAACCTCCCCTTTCCCTTGTGAAGCCACAGGTGCATCTCACAGCTTCCAGGTACAGATCAAATCAAACACCTAGATTCTTAAAAGTGAAAGTAATAAATTTAGATGACACTATAATTTTGACAAAGCCTTTACAAGAATGAAAACTACTAGATGTAAAAGTTAAAGGCTTAAGAATAAAGTTAACGAATTTAAATTTAAAACATATTTTGCTTGCAACTATTATTATGATTTGGACAACTTTTGACATTAAACTCCACACTTTCTTAAAATTGAACACAAGTTTAGTACTCTCAGTATCTTGATAATGTTAACATGATTTCTAATCGACTGAAGGAAGTATTTTGTAAAACTATATATAAAATGTTATTAAATGTCTTCAAATATTATAAATACTGTGCACTTGCGAACATATTACATCCAAAGTGAATCTAGTGATTTTATGAATAGTATTAAATTAACAAAATAAACAATGGCAAACTAATGTATATAAATGACATGGTCGAGAACTAAGGGCCTAAAACCCCGACCACTTTACACTAGACTGCCAATAACAGTAAGACCAGGGTTTAAATACCAGGCGAGTGTACCTAGAATTTCACTCTCCCTCCCCGCTATTGTGGGTACACATCCTCTGAAATCAACCTTTTTCATCTCAAACACATTAGCGTAATTAATACATAAGCATGTAACTTGAACAGGTAGTAAGACACAGGGGAGGAGGGGACTTTCTAGAACCCATTAGGAAATATTTTTAATAACTGCTTTAGTATCTTGTAAATTTTGCTTCAGAAAATATGTTTATTCAGATTGATACAATGAGTTGATACATCCAAGATTTACAAAATATGCAACAGTCTTTATTTTAAGCCACTAATCTCAAGGAAACAAGTAAAGTAAATTAGATTATATCAACATTTAACAATAAAATTAACACATTTTATACTATATAATTTTGGTTCTTTACCAGTGGTGGCTCGTAGCTAAAATTAGTGGGGGTGCAGCTCCAGAAAAATGTTAACCTTTGTTTTAAAATTGTGTAAAAGGAAAAAACATGTATAAAAAGAAAATTTATTCAGGAAATTGATAAAATCTTAACAAAAAAAATACCCAAAACTCTTTTACTTTGACTTAAATTGTTACGGTTCAAGCTTGATCTATTCATTTAAAAATTAAATCCATTCTTCTTGTTTTAATTTGCGTAAAAAGTTCAATAATTTTCACCTTTATCTCTGGATGACAATTGAGGAAATTTTTCTCCATATAAACTACTGCAAGCGCATTTAGTTTTTTCGAATTTATAGTGCTTCTTAAAAAAGTTTTTATTCCTTTCAATGTTGAAAAGTAGCGCTCTGCCTCTGATGTAGTCATGGGAATTGTCGAGAGGATTTTTATCAGTTTCGTAATTTCACTAAGAACATCATCTAGATTATTTTCCCAGATAAATTTCAGCAACTCAATTAATTTGCAATGTTCATGAATATCAGTCCTACAATAGAATACTTTTAGTTCAGTTTCAAACTTTTATTTGTCAATCATGGAATAAGCTTCAGTGGTCAGTACTATCTCTTTTGTGGGATGTTCATTCTCAAAACTAGTGAAGCAATTCTTGTTGAACAATTTAGCATCTACTAAATGTTTAGTGGAAGAATATCTGTCCATTATATCAACACCTATATAATCACACACTTCCTTAGTTACAATCACAGAACTTATTTTTTGGGGATGCAAGGCCATGGTTAAAGTTTTCTGTTAAATAAGAGAACAAAAAAAAAAAAATCAAATACAAAAGATGGAAGCAGAATAATAATCTAATTCTACACTCTTCTACACTTTATCACAATCAAGAATGTGGTACACAGATTTTAAGCACAACACACGTTAGTAAAAAAACTTCCACTACCATGCCGGAGCCGGCACTGCGAGAACAACAGTGCTCTCTTTACCTGGCAGTCCCACTTTCCTCCCCACCCCTCTCCTATGTGCATATGCGCACAACAGTCAAACACCACATCGCTGGCACTGTGAAGCGCACAGTTCTATACAAAGATTTTTGTATATTTTTCATAAACTGGTGGATGGCTACTAAAGTACTGACATTAAGCTTAAGGAATATATATTGTACTACAAAAATAAATAAGGAATTAAAGAAAAAAGGACTCATTACATTAAATGTTACCGATAATATCAAGTGGAAATAGGGGGTGCTGCAGTTCCACAGTGCCTAAACACGAGCCGCCACTGTTCTTTACCAGCTATTTTTTATCACCATTGGTTTCATAGATTATTAATGTAATACACTTTTTAAACAATCCTAGTTCTTACTAAAATAATCAAAAGTTTAAACTGCTCATTTTAAACAAACTGTAAATATAATAGTTAGCTACAATTTCGATACATTCTGGTTATAGCAATATCCATAAAAAAAGAGACCATTTTTAGTTTGTTTGGAAATAATATAGAATAAATGAATCCAAAACGCAAACCAGATATTTTTGCAAACAAAATTATAGTTTAGAATCTTTTAGATCACAACCACACAAGAAAGTTTTCTATACATTTTTGAAGGTTTTCCTTTAAGTAGTGAAATGTAATTAAATAACTAGCAGAGTCCTTTTTCTGAATGATAGCTAACCAACAAAAAATAAATGCCTAGGAAGGAAAAAGTTCTAATTTTACATGAGATACATGAAAATAAGAGTTTTAGTGTAGTTAATAATATGTTATAAAAACATAAGTTAAATGAGAGTCATGAATAAAGATGGACAGTACATAGCATTAACATACTCTAGGTATAGTGAGAATAGTAAGAGAATTTAATCACACTCTTAGTGTGAAACAAGTTTCTATAATTAAGATAATATTTGTACTAGAATGCGAGATTAAAGCCTTTTTATATTTCTAGGAAGATAAAAAACAAATATAAGACAATATTTAAGGCAAAAACAGCAAAATTACGGAAATTTATTATAATATGAGCAGAAATTAAATTTATCCTAATACTGCAAAAAAAAAATGAGAAAATTATGACTCACACAAACAACATTAAAGTGTGAGAATAAAGGCGAGATATAAATGAAAACGGAGCTGCCAAATCTCTTGTTAAAACTTTGTGTCGGGGCGCTTCTCAACCCATGCTTTGATAGCAGGGATTCCTAATACCTTCTCTTTGAGAGCTTTAAGGTTTTGATACTTCTCGACGAGGTCATGCCCCACCATCTCGCTCAGATAGTCGAGCAAACCCACAAAATACAGGTCAGCCCAGGTCAACTGAAAAAATATTTTCATTACAGACTTAAATTATTTTCACACATACACTTAAATAAGGATGTGTGAAGTCCATTTTTTCAATTCGAAGTGAACTCGAGTTGAATATATTTAATATTTTCGAAGCCAAATAGAAATTTGAATATTTTCTTTTAGCTATCTTATGCTTGAAAAAAAATTATATTGTGGTTATGTATATGACACTATGCACTAAGATTACTTGTAAAATGTTTTATTGAACAAATGTTTGTAATATTTTGTGATACTCTGACAAATAAGGTTATTATCACAATACACAATTTGATTTCTTCAGATTATTTCCATATGAATATTAATTTTTAATGTTCAAAACAGCTCAAAATCGAAATAATTGGAGTATTTTACTTGTCAATTTTTTTACTAGCAAAGCCCTGAAGCCAGAATTTGTTTCAAAGTGAAGTCGAAGCTGGTGTTTATATCAATACCAAGTCAAAATTATGAAGCTTCACACATCCCTACACTTAATTAAGGGGGTAAGGGGAAAAACAATCAATTTTCTTAAAGAAGCAGCTATTACCTCTTTGTCCAATGACAACACTATAAAGTGTGAGCTATATTTCTCTTCATTGTAAAAACCATATTGTGTTTGTTCCTTATGTTTCTATCCACCTTTCCTGTACCTTCATTCAAATATAATATAAAAACAACTTGTAGTTAAAGGGGTAAGCTACCATAAATTAGGATAATCAAGTTTTAGCCTCAAACCCAGTATAGAAGGGGAACGGGGTTGGTTGAAAATTATGCAGAAAAAACATATTGTATATCTTTCCTTAATAGAATTTAAATATGTTCTTAGAAAACTCATAAGTATTGGATTAAATAGCCAAGCTATTATATTTGTTAGTTATAGTTTGAGCCGCATCCAAATATCATATGCTATAAATTGAAAAATCTCAACTGGACACAAGAAGGAAGTATGATTAAATTGAGACAAGTGAATGCATCTCAAGAGTAGATGGATGTGTGCGGACTATTTCAAAGAATGAAGTAGTATCAAAAGATAAAAAGTGTGTTAATGCCAACATTGTTTAATGGGTTTGTCAGGAGAAACACAAGAGCAAGGTGAATGAGGTTGGCATACGATTTTTAAGAAAGGTGTGTGGAAGAACTTTTATGTACATAGTTGGTAATGAATGGGTGCTGAAGGAGTGCAGTTTGAAAGGCAATCCAACAGGTCAACGTGAAAGAAGTGTCTTACGTTGGTTTGGGCATGTTGAGAGAATGAGTGTGGATCGAGGGACAAAACAAATATATGAAGGTAGAGTGTGTGGATCAAAAAGAAGGAGTAGGCCATGTAAGATGTGGCTAACCATATTAGATGAATGTGTGAAAAAGATAGAGTTTTCAGAATAAATTAACATTTATGACTCAATATATGGATGTTGAAGGGAGTATGCAAGGATAGTGAAGTGTGGAGAAAGCTAGTGAGGATGGATTAAGTATGTAGTTTTTTTAGCTATATGAAGTTTCTTACCTATCCCATAAAAGAAGGGTGTGATAAGGTATGTACATATATGTGTATGTGAAAAGAGTTGGTTGAAAATTATTAATAAGCACATAAAAGCATTTAGACAGAAAGTACTACGTATAAATTTCAATATGTGTTTTATAGTAGGATAAAAGATGATAAACAATATTCGATGTGTTAGAAAAAACCGTTATTTCAAAATATATATTATGCCACACAACCAATATATGAGAAGCCACTAGCCAGGCGTTAAGACGAATCAAAACATTATGCTAAAAAGATAAAATTATTATATACTATGCTACTTTAATTAAATAACAATGAAATATTTCATCCTAGACGTTTTCTTAAAAACTCGATCTTCTAGAATTTCATTAAAATTAACTTTATTTTTTTACAGCTAAGGTAAGTATGCGAAAAAAAGTTTTCCAATAAATTACTACTGGGCCTATGTGATCAAGAATTAGTTGATCAGCTGAAAATAGTCTACAACAAAACTAAATGGCAACATTTTTTATTGACCAACTCAGCTAGTAAACAGACAAATATTTCTTCTGGGAAACCAACAGGACAATAGTCAAATGAATAGGTAATTTGAAATAAAAGAAATATAACTCCTAGTTAAGCACACACATTGATGCACAATAATGTATCATATGTGTTTTACCTTGCCACCAACAAA
Organism: Timema monikensis; assembly: GCA_902151445.1. Taxonomy (NCBI): domain Eukaryota; kingdom Metazoa; phylum Arthropoda; class Insecta; order Phasmatodea; family Timematidae; genus Timema; species Timema monikensis. Next base: position 191,597 of record CABFVZ010001463.1, read on the forward strand.
GTATCCACCATTATTCTTCACAATCTCATCAAATTTCTTGAGATAGAAAGGGACCGTCTCATTTAAGAGAGGGCCTTTCTTTTTCTCCTTGGAGGCCTCGTTATCATCATAATGATAAGAACCAATCTCTGAGAAAATATAATAAAAAATAATAGTACATTATGATATGGAAGACTTCATTTTACACTTGTTTGACCCCATATTGCTCCTGAAATAAGAAGAAATATATCAAGAGTATTGTTATTGCCTATACCATTAATAGCTAAAATTACAGTAAAAGAACAATTTAAGATTTTGAAATCTTAATGAGATCTATGTCTAATTTATACTTAATTGGTGAAGGAGAAAGGTTTTTCAAGTCATAAAACGTGGTTAAGGACTCTAAAAAATTATAACGAGCTATAGAATTTATATATATATATCACACAACACAAGCACTGTCACAGGGTTTTTTAAAACAAACCCTTTGATTTGGACCAACAAAAATTCCACTATCTTCAACTGCTCTCACATGAGCTGTCGTACACCTGTCTCTTTTCCTTGTCGTAGTCAACATCTCACTCTTCCTTATATTAAACCCCATTCCCTTATACTACACCCTTCAGCCCATATTTCCAACTGTTCCAGAACTTATCTCCCCAATCCTTTCTACCACTTCCTTTAGTATTTCGTCCAAGCCATTAGCATAATTTGAACATAGGCGTAGAACCCAAATGCGTAGTAAGACACAATGATAGAAAAACAAAACAACAGAGTAAATTAAGTACATACATACATTTGATTATTCTTTTAAGATAGCTAGATGGAAGGAGATTACAATGATTTACTTGGTCTTGGCCACTTCTGGTTATGTTTGTAGCCTTCAAGGAAATACTTAGTTCTAGAAATGATCTCACACAGTACAAAATAATAAAACTATTTTTTTAACACCGCGTCTTATTTACCCATTCGGGTTATAAGCCTATGTACTAATTACACTAATGGCTTAGGGATAAGAAGGTTTAACTTAGAGGTAATGTACCCGAATCTGTGCGAGGGAGTGTGTTAAAGCATTTAGGGAAAACCACCCTCAGTGCACCCGACCAGGATCGAAACCCCAATCTTTGGCAGTCTAGTCCAACATGAGAGTAGCCCCCGTTAGACCACGAGGCAACCGAAGCTATTTATTGGGGAGGGATATGATATAGTGGAACATTTTACAGTATCCATTTTCTAAACTATTTAACCACCATGTCTTACTACCTGTTCAGGTTAGACGTGTATATGATAATTACTCTAATTGGAGTATGTATGAGGAATAAAGCATTTTAAAGGTAATCTACCAGCATTTGCGTGAAAGGAGAGTGGGGAAACCATTTAGAGATAGCCACTCTCACTAGACAAGACCGGGATTCAAACCCCGACCTTCACGTCATAAGCAAACAAGTCTAACACGAGTGAGATTCCTTAAACCAGGATACATTATAGAAAGTCATTTGCAAGAAAAATATTTTCCCAAACAGACTAATAGAAAAGTGTATTTTGTATTTAAAGCTATTTTTGAGCGTTTTCCCAAAGTTTATTTATTATTGGTGGTGAGTTTTGTAGTTACAAACTAGTAAAGAATCCACTCACGAGTTCGGAAATCAGTAAAGGTGTCAACAATGGTGTCTATTTCCAGATTCTCCCAGTCATCTTTACCAGCTAGATCAAACTGTTTTGCGAGATAGCGGCAAATGGCAGCTGATTGGTGGGTTCTCTTGCCGTCAATCTCTAGAACCGGCGTTTTGCCAAATGGCATAGCTAAAAGATGTGAAATAGAAACATGTTGGAACTCGGGACATGAATTAAAAAAAAGTAATTTGCTCTACACTGGAATCATTAGTAGGGCTAGGATGTTTATATCATATAATATTTGATAAACATGTTTTAGGCTACAATTATTATAGTTTTAAGACATAATGAACCCTAATGTAAGCTAACCAAATTATTTAGAGGATAGAGACTCTGAAGTTGGTGTGTATACTAGTCACAATTATCTAACCTAAACTTGCAGCATTCTGAGCCAAATAATACAGAATCTGAGTGTAAATAATTTTCAGTAGCTCTGTGACGACTTGCACAACCATTCCTCCCTTGATAAAGTTTTTGTTTACAGCCAAATAAAAACAGTGCTATCTACACCTCCCTTGAAACAGCTTCAGTTTCCAGTCAAATAAGAACAGTGTGGCTATTTACACCGGACAAGACCACACTTCAGTTTCCAGTCAAATCAAAACAGTGCTGCTATCTAAATCGACCATGTGTATGCAACTGCAATAGTATTTTATTATTCACCAACTGCATGCGTAGCAGTTATAATTCATTCATGACCTAAATTTACTTGGATTACAGCTCAAAAGTTACTAGAAATAGTCCCTAACATATCCCTACGCCAACAGCTGACATCTATCACTTTGGATAACTGTAATGAAAACAGTTGGTAATATATGAATGTAATAGTTAACCAGAGAAATTTAGGCCAATATTATATTCATATTTATTTGAGGTTGGAAACAAAGATTATCATTTTATTTCACTTAAAAAACTTAATATTCACAGTACTTCCACAAAAGGTCTAACAAAAATAGCTTCAAAATGTTGACCAACGAACTTAAACCCGGTCATTGAACATGACGGAAACAAGTTTTTCACAATGGTGCACCCACGCAGTGGATAAAAGTATTTTATTCAGTTAAATAATTTGAAATATGATAAAATATTCATAAAATAATTTATTATAAATAAAAAAAATTAAAAGTATTTTCTCTTTTCCAAGTAATAATGATGCCTGTATTAGGCTGGTATTACACTATCACATTTATGTCAAATTTCTTTGATCAAAGATCTGTGATCAAATAAAATGTGATGTAACTTTGACGACTCCTCAAAGATCTTTGATCACATAAATATTTTACAAATCTTTGATCACATATTTTCGTTATAGAACATGCTCTAAGGTTTGATCAAAGAAAATGGCGACTGAAAGATTATCCCTGGATTATCCTGCATGTGCGAAGCAGTCTTAGCATTTCTTAGGTGTGTATTTTTTCTTTTAATTAATGGAGTGACTTTTGCTACCAAATATTTAAAAGTTTCACAGTACATGCGTAAATATTTTTGATTAGATTCCGGATCTTCAGTTTGAAGTTCCTTTAGCAGGCAACTAACTGTTAATCCCTCTTGAATTTCATCTCCCAACCCAAGGTAGAGTCCACAATCGTTTAACAGGTTTTCTTTTCGTTCTAAGCAACAATAAGATTATCACAATATCACTCACAGTCGCTACACTTGGGAGTTAAACCATTCGAGTACATTTTTTTAAATAGCATATATTGTAGCGACTGTGAAGGAAATGTGATGTAGTGTAATAACACATCTTTGATCAAAGACGGTGTTAAATATTTTATTATATATTTGATTAAAGAAATATATGTAATATATTTCTTTGATCAAAGAAAAATGTGATAGTGTAATACCGGCCTTAGAAGGTATTGATGCAAGCACTATATCACACAGTCAATAACATTCCAAAACTAAGAATAAGTACTTTTGATTATGTTTAAACTATTATTTTGAGTTGGATAAAATACTATATTAAAAGTAATGAAAGAGTATGAGAAAACTTAATTTTAATCATTTTAAATATAAAATATAATAAGTAATTAAAAAACTTAACATTTATAGCAAAACAGTGATCTCTTACAAATGTTGGCAACCCAAAACCTAAACATATATTTGAACTGTCATCTAGGTAAAAACCTGTCATGAACAGACTATGCTTTGCTGTCTCCAATTTAACAGTTGTAAAGCGTTTGTGATCCAATTTTATTTTTATTAATTACCAATTGGTTTATTTTAAAAAGCACTTGTTAACACCGAGAACCAGGCCAGATAATATAAAGGGCCGGACAACCGCAACTCTTGTATTTTGAAGAATTTTCTAAAATTTTGTTTTAATTTCAATAAAAACCTAACTTTTTATATTTGACAAAATAATAATACTGACTATTACTAATGAGTATATTACAGTTAATGTTTTCAGGCCTGGATCACATTGAAGAAATAGTAACTCCTACGTTTTTGGTAAAGTTACAATATTCATCATCTGGAATGCGTGGAGAAAAATGTTTTAAGTTTTTGGATCAAGTATTTTGCAATACACAAATAAGATTATTTAGCCAAGATATATAGGCAACATTAGTGTATGTTTGGCCTATATTTAACAAAAACATAGCTAACTTATATGTTTTAAGCATATTTTAACTTTCTAGAGCATTTTGTTATATTTATAAGGGTGTAATATGTATATGGATCAGGTTTGTTTTGAAGCATAAACAGCCAATCAGTTTTCAGCACTTACATGGTTTAAGGGTAGGCCATTGCTCATTCTCTAAGCGATAGTCTTCAAACTCTTGATTTCCATACGAGAGCAGGAAACGAATCGGCTCTCCGAGTGCTTTCACGTTAAAGTAGATCAGCTTGTATTTAGGAGCCATATCACCTAGATAAAGCAATACAATTAAAATTACCGTATGACCTACTCAGGTGAGAGTGCAACTAGGGATGTGGTATTTAAAGGAAAGTACCGATACTGTACTCATTAAAAGTATTGGAAGAAAAATATCAATAACATATCAAAACGCACATAAGCTTTTATTGTTGGTCTGCTTGGGGCACCGTTGAGATGATGGAATGTGTTGAGATCTACAAAATCTTATCTTGTTTGTGTACTCATTGATAAAGGAAGTGGTAGATTAGTCAAAACTCTCCCCATCAGGCATCAGCATACGTATTGATGAACAAAGATGAAAGAACAGCTATGAATTATGAGTTAAAAGAGAATGCTAGATTTGCTTCTTGCTTGTCATGCAAAAATTTAGAGAGGATTGAGAAATAGTTTTATTTGTTCTTCCTCCACAGTCCACCTTAGTAAACATTTAATCCCAACAAGAGAAGATAACAACAAAAAAGGTTTCTTTCGATACCGGAGTGTGAATACTAATATCAGTAAGAGTATAAGGGAAAAAAAAGGTATCGATTAAAAAATACTAGTATTATTATTATTATTAGCACCGCGTCTTACTACCCGTTCGGGTTATACGCACATACACTAATGTGTAATAGTAGGGTGATTGTGAGATGAAATGAAGGACCTACAGTTTAACGTGGGATCCGAACCACGGTGGAGGCCTGG